>JAHZMT010005012.1:0-11377 GCA_027743785.1 Sinhomidia bicolor
TATTAAATCAACCACAGCCTTTTTGGAATGTCCCAACGGCGCTCTATACACTCAATTCGTGGTTACCAATAAGCCTACCTATTTTCAACAAATTGTGCATATATCTACTCCACATGTAGATTTAAAATGTCAATTAAAATGTTCTCAAAACGAGATTCCGCTTCACATCCAAGGACCCTTGCACTATTTATCAAATCCCAATTTTCAAATGCGGCAAGATGTCAATTCTTTTCACCCTCCAGCTTCTGGACCTTTGGACTTTAGTTGGATTAGTATCATTGGAGCCAACCTATACTCACGGACCACGAGAGCAGTTATAGGAATTGGACTGATTACGATGATAATCAGTATTGACGCAAGATGCGTCACATCTTGATCATCATAGTGTTTTACGTAAGCCAGTTCAATGGCTTACTAGTTTTAGTGAATGTTCAAATAATTCCGGTTTACATGCATTAGTAATAAGTATAGCAATAAAAATTATATGTTTTGTTCTGTATTAATCATGTTAACAAAGAACATGTGGTTTACTATTGTTTTCCTAGAATAAAATGTTTATTATTCATAGCATAATATGTAAGCTAGAATTAATCAAGAATGGTAACCACAACGTGTGCGCAAAGTAAAAAGAAGCGTACATGTTGCGGTTACATTCGCAATAAATAAATAACGGTTTATAAATTCTGGATAAGTGATGCTTCCTCAAAGAATACAATAATAATATATTAATCAAACTTCATTGTGGAGTTCATTCCACACCCTATTTGCAATATTATAAATATATGTCATTATCATGCTAATAAAGTTAGTGCTGAATTTATCTGTTTTCTGACACCAACTAAATCTTTGTTGTGTATCACATACAAACAATTTATTTTTCTCACTTCACCCGAACATACGAACCAGCTTTGGAATCTCATATTCCATCAGCGTTCAAGTATTGTGTATATCAGCACCAAATTTCCACATAAAAACAAGCATAATTAAATATATCCATTGTATAAATCTATTCTTACTAGATATTAATTTATGCACATCTGTTTAACCACATGTAACCACAAAAATTTATAAATAATAGATTAGTAATATTCTAGGTTAGCTACCACGTATTGTCAAACAAAATTTGTTATTTTACTGTGTAACTGTGTTTCAGCTAATCAACAGTATAATTGTTTGTCTTGCAATTTTCTCTTCAATCATTTTAATCATGTTGGTGCGGTGGGTATTAAAAAGTATTAGATTAATGTTTTTGTTTTTTAAATCTATTAGAATAACAGTTAGACGGTGTTATCGTTGTGATCAACTTGGACACTTACGGAATGAGTGTACCAAGTGTCGAGTGTGTAAAGGAGACCACGACATGTACGATTGCTGAGTCAATCGGGAGATACAGTGTTTTCGGTGTCGTGAATTTGGGCACTGTTATCAACATTGCAACCCGTACATCCCACCGCATGCGATGTATCCTCCTAGTGAGGATGACGACGATAACTGGGACGACAACGTGCCTGAACCAATTCAGCCAGTAAGGAATGTGCTAGTGGAAGAAACTTGGGAGGATGATGACAATCAATTTGATATTTTTGTTCCTGAGAACGATCAAGAAGATGAAGGGATTGACATGATTGAACCAGAGGAATAGAGTGTTTTTCGTTCAATAATTTTTATTGGTTCAAAAACACTAATAAAGAAGTAGCTTGGATACCAACTCTATTAGCGTTCAGTATACATATACTTGTTAATCCGGAAAATAAATCAGTTCTCTCTTTTTCACTTTACAAATTCAACATAGTCTTGTGTATTAGAAGTCTCCTTTTATTAAAGAAACAATCTCAGGTCACCCTCATTCCAGAACTATCTGGATATCATATTCTAACAGCGTTTAGTCACATCTCTTAAGCGAAATTACATTATTTCCTTAAGCACTTCACTTCATTTAAGCCATTCAAGCTTATTACCAAATTCTTAATAATTATTTTCGGGCTTACCACCATGGAAAAATATATACCAATTTAATACCAGCAAAAACTCGTGCTGCCCCATTGAAACCGATGCTTACTATATCTCGCATGGAGCTTATTGTACCAATAACCTGATAGATCCAGAACGTTTATTAAAACAAAATGAACTACCCTCTAACTTAAGTATTGGATTCATCAAATGAACGGTGAAAAACATACAACTAAATCTGGCTCAAGTATCTTTATTAGAAATGCAAACTTCCGCATCTAACTTGATCATCTTCATCACTACTGTCAATCAACAAGGCAAATGCGACCTTCATCAAACTAGAAGGATGTTATTCATGTATATAAGGCGCCATACTTTTCATACAAGCCAGTGTGACGGATATTCAATTAACCACAGCCTTCCTGGAAGGCCCCAATGGCGCTCTATACACTCAATTTGTAGTTACGAACAAACCTACTTGACGCATGATGTGAATGGGCACATCATGATCATGCTTATAAATTAAATCAGTTCGTCAATACTAGTATAATTATATTAATTATATAAATTAGTCCATACTTACTGGATGATGATCTCACGTCCGTTTGCTGCATGACACAGTGTTTCTTCGTATACAATGTCATGTTATATCAACCTATCTTGTCAGACATTCTTGCGGATAAAGGGTAGCCACAATGTGCGTCCGCATTCACTATGAAGCAAGCAAATTGTGGCTGCAGATTCGTCAGAATATAATAGTTTTTCCCTTCATATGTGTCTCTAAAATGTCATGACATTGCGAAAGCAGCGGACGAGAGGTCATTCCGCACCTTTTTCTGTAGATTATATTACATGTGCCTTTGAATAAATCCAACACTCTTCATTTTCGATTTGAAAGCAAAACATTGTCTCTCTTACAATTTTTGTTCTTCATGTAAACACCATATATCACATCACCCCAGATCTACAAGAACTATGGATTCTAGTCCACCAACGCTCACTACTTATTTTCAACAAATTGTGCATATATGTATCTACTCCACATAAACGAGATCCCGCTCCCAATTTTCAGATGCGGCAAGATATCAACTAATTCCATCCCCCAGTCTCTATACCGATTTTAGTTGGATCACGAGAGCAGTTATCGGAATTGGACTCAACATCATTATAACTGGTATCGTGTATATCAGCACTAAACTTACCCATAAAAAACAAGCCTAATCAAACATATTTATTACATAACCATGTTATTATAATCATAATTGCTGTCATCATTATTTCTAAACTTGCTTATAAGAAGCAAGTCTATTTATGAATAGAATATTGAGTTTTTCTCTATATTAATAATTTATTAGTTATGTGACCACATTTACCACATGTCAGTTAGTATAAATATGTATAACCATCAAAACTTTTTGTTTTGATGTTTAATGTCAATGTCTTATTATTAATTAGTTGTATTTTTATTTCATTCCAACAAAAGTTTTACTTGCGTTAACAAGTGTGTATTTTGACTTGTGTTTGTAGTTTCCTATTTTTATGTAATAAGCAAATAGTCGGAGTCGGATTAATTATGTATCAGTGGATATTTAAAAAGTTAGTAGTAGCGTTTTTCCGGTCTATCCATATTACTGTTCGAAGATGTCACCTGTGTAATCAACTCGGTCATCTGAAAAATGATTGTCCTGTGTACCGTGCGTGTAAGCAAAATCACTACATTTATGACTGTCCCTTAAACAGTCATGTGCAGTGTTATCGGTGCCTCGAATTTGGTCATCGGATGCACCATTGCAGAGGGTACCTTCCACCACATTTCTATAAACCGCGCCCTGAGAGCGAGGATGAATTAATCCCGGAGAATGATGATGGTTGGGACGGCTGGCAATTGGATAATCAACCGGTAAATCAAGAAGAGCGAGCAATACACGTAGTAGAAGAGAAGTGGGAGAATGACGATGATCAGTTCGATGTATTTGTCCCTGAAATCCAGGAGGATGAAGGAATCGGCATGTCTGAATCGTAACCACAACTTGTGCGCAACCCATGATGAGGAAGCGTACATGTTGCGGTTGCGATTCATAATGAATGAATAACTGTTTTCTTGTTTTCCCAATAATTTTAATACTAATAATAGAACATTGATATGTTTATTCTAAGTTCATTTGTGGAGTTCATTCCACACCTTTTTGTCAACATTATAAATATATGTTATTTATATTTTAATATAAATAAAACCTGGTGCTCTTTTTACCACTTGCGACTAATCAAAATAAATATTGTGCTGATGCAAGATGCGTCACATCTTGATCACAGTCATCTTGCGTAAGCCAGGTCAACGGCTTACGTGATTCAAGTATTTCATTCGTATAGTTGGTATTTTTGTAAGTTAAGAATAATTTAATAATAATTCAATAAAAAATGTGGTTTTCGTCGGTTGTTACAAAGTACAGTAGGAAAATATGTATTATGCATAGTATTGGATAAGTAATATTATTATTAATATTTTATGGAATCGTAACCACAACTTGTGCGCAACTCATGACGAGGAAGCGTACATGTTGCGGTTGTGATTTATAATGAATAAATAACTGTTTTCTTGTTTTTTTAGATAATTAATTGTATGAATAATACTGAATAATATATAGAACATTTATATGTTGTGTGAAAAGGTCATTGTGGAGTTCATTCCACACCTTGTTTGTAATATTATAAATATATGCTACACGAATAATAAACACTAGTGCTCAATTTATCTGCTTTTTGCAAACAACAAAATCATTATTGTGCATTGCATGAAAAAGTTATTCTTCTCAAATCACCCTCATCATAAGAACCAGCTTTGGAAACTCAATCCAACAGCGTTCATGTGTATTGCAGTTATTTTGTGCATATTTGCATCTCACATCACCCTCATAAAGAACCAGCGTTGGAGATAAACTCTATCAGCGTTCACTCTATCTACGTTCATCCGGAACTGTTGTTGAGTCAAAAGGCCCTCCCCTTTAATTTAAGTGTAGGAGTCATAAAGGGAAATCATGACCACATTCAATTGAATTCTTCACAAGCATCATTATCAGAAATACAAATAACAGCAACAGATTTCTCTCAAACAAGTCAGCCAGTAAGCCAGTTTTTGCTATCCTCATATTATTATCTGAAGTCACCTAGACTTTCAGAACTATTGGAGCATAGTTCATTAACGTTCAGTTTCAACCCTTAAGCGAAATTACATCATTTCCTTAAGCACTTCACTCGCACTCAAAAAGTCGTATCAATCAATATATGTATTCTATTTGTCACATTTTGCAATTATAAGCAACGAACTCGTTAATATATACACGTCAATAAATAATAATGCAAGTCAAACTCAATATGCAAATGAAATGTGGAACAAACATCTATGAACAATGTACAACTAAAGACACAGAACGTACAAAACGTCATTGTTGAGTGTTCAAATTACCCAGTTTAAATCAGAAAATATTTTCATGGATTTTCTTTTCCAAAAAGGCAACTTTTTGAATTGTTTAGGAACGAAGGGCCATTCATTGCCGAAACTTTTTGTGAAGAGCTTATTTAGACTAACTGTATGACCAGGTTTGAAGCCATTCTGACCGAATCAGTTACCGTACCTTTCTAGCTAGTAGAAGTAGGTCCCACAGTAGAAGCAAGTTTTCATTAAAAACGCTTGTAAATAATAAATAAGAAGTGTTCATGTTCTCCTTATGTCTATTGTGTTATATGATGAAAATTCAAAGAGACAAGACAAATTCTTAAATTTAGACTTGTTTAAAACCCCCATTTAAAACGCTGGTTTTGTCTTTCCTTTTTAACTAAAATCCGTTATCAATTATAATTACCAGTACTTGGTTTAACTCAACTACTGTTTTGAAAGTCGTTTCTTCGACAAGTTTTAGTTTATAGAGACAATAATTTTTAAAAATTTAAGTTCACAAGTACTTTTTCCTTGCATTATGGTCTTCTATATTATTATTATGTTACTGTAAATAGCGAAAACTGACTCTCACCTTAATCAAATTTGAGAAAAAATACTCCTAGTCAATACCATACTTTAGAAAAATGGGCTAGAGAAAAGCCTGTTAATTTTTTACCAGCCGAGTCCAAATTTTAAATTTACTTATTAGCTACATTTTTCTCTGGCGGTGCATTTTTGAAACTTTCCAAATACGTTGGCAAAGCAAAAGTCATAGGGAACATTCTCTAACAATTTTTATTCGTGTTAATAATTCACCCAATACAATGCATTCCCAAAGCAAGCAAAATCTTATTTAAGATAAGCTTCTGATCACACATTTTCGCTTGCAGATGCCGGCAGTACTCACTACTTTATCTAGACGCTCCGGGATCTTTGTTGACAATTTTCCATGAAATGTAACACACACTGACCTCCTCCTGAAAAATAAATAAAATGTGTAACTATAAAAGATATATATTATAACATTACATACAAAAGAAATATTTTATGGTAGCAATTTAATAAATGAGGCTGATGTTGTACCTTTATCGATATTAAAGTTTTGTCTTGCAAAATTTGTGTCGTATTATGTTTGGATGTTAACGATAAACATGATGAATCTATACCAATGGGATAGGATAGGACTGTCAATCTGGAAATGTAGAAATAACAAAATAAAAAGATATAGGATTACTATATACAAGCTCATAGTATGTTTGTTAGAGGCTTTAGTTTAGAAAAAACTGCACATTTTCAATCAATCAAATTGATTATAATTATTGTAATACATAACGTAAATATAAATAACGGAATTGTATTTCGTATCACACATTGTTTTTGAATTGCAATAAAATTCTATCCGCAACTAACCATTCCCACTTGTACACTTTTTATTTTTTCCGCTGCGTTGTTCCACAATTTTAAGACGATTTTTAGTCTTAAATCTCACTCGCCGTAGTGATAAATAAATATTTGCACAATTTATAACCTTCATCACAAAGTGTCAGTGAGCCTTTTTAAAAGTGCTGGCACTTTTGCTTTAAGGAAAGGAATCCGGCGCACTGTTTGAAATTGACAAGTTTATAGTATGTACTGCAACGTAAATGTTGAAATAAAAAAAACTGATGACTTTTCAAACCATTTTTTTGCAAATCACGTTAAGGAGCGGCTGTCTGTTACTAACTGACTCCATATGTTTTTGAGATTGGTTATGAATGTGACAGAGCCAATAACAACATAAACGGTATAACATAATGAGCACCATACAATATACTGACAGATGCTAATCTCCATAGATGATTAAAACGCCTGAAAAATATTTATGCTCAGATTGTAGATAGCTGTTGTGCAATATGTGTTGTTGTGCAAACCAAAATGTAACGGCAAAGAAAGGGTAAACAAAACTTTGTTTTTTACGTCCTGCTATACCTATTCGTATTATTCACATGCCAGCAACACTTGTTGGCTGTTCTAAAAACGTGATGATGAACCAACAAGTGAAAGGAAATGAACATGTGGTTTACGTGGTATTGCATAAATAATGAAGATATCTGAAAAAGTGTTGATGTGGCAATTCATCCTGTTCAGAATAAAATAATAAGTTTCCTTATTGTAGTTACGATTGTAGTAACAGTAACAGTAAAAGGATGTGCTACCACGAATTTAATAAAGCAATTTTATAAATCTTTTATTTATCATTTTTTGCGTTTCCTGCAAGTAAAAATTTGATGAAGCTGGACAAACTTGTATTCACAGATTATTGAAAGAAACTATGCAGTGGCATGTGATTAGTGTATTTCTACTTTTTTCGTAATATTTTAAACCATATTTTGTTGAGAGTGAGAACAGTATTTGAAAAGAAGAACATTATAAATATTTATATATTATGTATTACCTATTGAAAAAAGTACACAGCAAATGTAAATGATATTTATTTTGTACAGGAAAGCTTTTCCACCAATACTCGCTAAACGTCTCATTCAAATGTACTGTAACCACAAAGAATGGGTAAACGTGTTCCGCTACACAGTACATACAACCAGAATAATTTTATCATAAATTATTTTATTCCATTTTATTTCATAAACTCTATTACCAGGAGAAAAAAAATTTCAATGCATTCTCTTGTAAAAATATAAACCTAAAGGTTGCGCAGAACTGTTATTATATTTAAAACATGAGATGATTTGTGTTGCTTCTTCCACTGTGGATACCATTCTAAAAATGTAATCGCTTGAAACCACACAATGTGTAAAAACAGAAGGAGAAACAGAACGGTCTTTATATGCTCTGGCGTAATCCAACCAGCTTCCGCTTCGAATCCTGGTTGGGGAAAGAAGTTTTTTTGTCATGTTGTGTATTTTACACAATATTTATGTACATACTTTCAGTTTCTGCAATAAATTTTTAAAACTTTGTATCTTCCTTCCATGCGTCCGAACTGTAAAATTCTATTTCAATTTGAATGTTTTACCATTAAAACTATTTGCACAAAAAAGCACAAAAACCAAGTATGTTCATTGACGAAATACCAATATCTTGTAATGGGGTTTGTAATTCTCTCCATCCGCTTGGCAAATTGTAGGGATGAGAAACTGACAGAAAATAGAGAGAATGTATAAACCGGGGGACAAAAGTGAATGATGTTGAATAAATAATCGAATTTGACTTGTGCACATTTTCGTAATACAAAAATAACACTTAATTTTTAGGGAAATGGGTGTGGACACGTTTATTGTTTGTGGAAGTTCCAAACGCGATGCAGGTCTTTCTTGAGCACACTGATTTTTATTAAGTGTGTAAAAATGTTAAGAAACTTCTACACGGTAAGAAAACTTGCAGTAGAACTTGAAAAAGAAATCGAAAAAAAATGAGAAGGGAAAATCTTTACTGTTGAAAAAAATAGTTTTCATCAATTTTTTATTCACTTTGATGAACGTAATTCTATCAAAACTAACTTTAAGGAAAAAATGAGTGAATCGTTTTATTTTTTTGAAAATTATAAAAAACTAATTAGAAATTCAGGTACATGTAGAATTGATCATTAAATACAAAATTCTTTTCTAAGTTGTAAACTTTAAAGAATTTCTTTTACCAAATATATAACTTCAGTGATTACATAATTGCTCTAAATTTATATAGCGTAACAAACTTGCGCATTTCCTGTTATAATCAATTGTTTGGAACCTGCTCAATCATTAAGTTGATCATATCCCTAATATCCTGTTCATCAACTTGATTCACCGTCTTCGGGAGAGTCATCGGGTGTTTGACACTCTTGCCTTAAGGGAATATTTTTACGGGACATCTCTAAACAATCCGATTTTTTTACCGGCTGATCCACCAACTTATTTCTCATCCACGGAAGGATGACCTCGTTCATTTCACGCTGTTCCAGTGCTTTCTCCACTTCCACTGTTTCCGTCTCATTCCAAAGCTTCTCCACTTTAGCAGCTTCATCCAGACACGAACAAGTTTTCCAAATGAGGTTTTTCAACCTCTTGAATGACCTATACTTTGAAAATGCTTGCAGCATCCCACCAGACGACAATCGACTTCCATGGGCCATCTCAATGTGCTGCAGCTTAGGCCAGAGTTTATCAATCAAACCAAAATGCTCATCACTGACCACCATGCATGTTAGTTTTGTTAAACCCGGCATCCACTCCTTCAGCTTTTTCCAACATTCCAAAGAAGTTGGACCTCGTTCAAACTCCAATACGTTCATGCTTTTCAACCGAAAGTGTGGCGGAAGTCCGTCCGTATTATTGACGATACAATTAGCGTGCTCAGGATCATACTCTTTGTAAATTTTCTGTTTCTGAATACGTTTTTTATAGCTAAGCCTCTTTTCATCGTAGCGAATGGTATTCAACTTCAACACAATCAACTGGGGCATAATCCTAAGAAAGTCCAGGTTTTCAAACACGTTGCCCCAGAGTTGTAGCAGGAGTAGGTTGGGCATGTCACACGAGTTGCTTAAAAAGCTGATGTTTGGGGTAGACTGTGTAGTACTGCACAAGTGTAGTTGAGTTAGTGTGCCCGATTGAGTATTCAGTACTTCCTGCAACACGGGCTCTGTGTTTGGACAGTCACAACTTATTCTGAGCTTTTGAAGGGAGAGCTTGTTCCAGTTTAAAGTTAACAAAGAATTGTCGTAATCATCGGCATGACTGGAATGCACAAAAATTACAGTTTAAAAATTAGTTTCCGGCTGACTAAAATATTTATTTATTTTTTGCAGTATTTTTTCGACTAAAATGACTTTTACTTACGCGTGCATTATGTCAAGTGTTTTAAGTTTTTGTTCCACCGCTGATTGTTCCAATGCAGATGCTAAACTATGACAGTGCAAAGGCTGACGCCCCATCGAGAATTCCTCCAAACTCGGAAACTTATTAAATATCTTTTGCCAGTCTAGTCCAATAGGAAGTCCCAAGGATTTCAGTCGAACATTGTACACGCGAAGAAAGCGAACGTTGTTGTAGACAGTCTTGCTGTTCAACTCTTGGGTTGGAAATTTCGTTGGTGGTGGTGGTGGTCGCTGTAGTGGTGCTAAACGTTTTCCATTTACGGTACGAGCTGGGAAACCGTTTATTTCTGAATGCGGGATTAGTATGTAAGAATAAAAGTCCGACTCCCTTGATTGGGTCGGCGGCGACGGTAGTAGGAAACTGCCAGGTTGGACGTCTTCCAGCACAAATGGCGACTTTACTGGCTGAGTAATTGTACTTTTCCAGTCCTCCCATGGCTCCTCCAACATAAGTGTACAATTCACTAATGACACTTTCATCAAATTTGGAAGGATTTCCAGCAGGGACTCTTCAAGGAGCTGTGCAGTCAAGGGCAGTTTGCATTTACTTAGGGTTAAAACCGTCACGTTTGCACCGAGTTCATTCCAGAAGTCCCTGTTCAAATCCGGAATGCTGCATCGACCGCTTGAGTAGTCAGCAGCGTAATGCCTGTTTTTAATTTTCCAATGTTTCAGTATAAAGTTTGTCGGTGAAATTTCTGATTCTGTCTCCTCCCACTCCTGGTCCAGAAATTCGGAAAGAGTTTGGTCTACTATTGTCTTATCATCTTGTTCTTCCGTCAGCGTATCATCTTGGTAAATAGTAACAGTGAAGGGTATTTTAATTACACGTACCAAATAATCTTCCCTTGGATTTTGAGTCACGTCTCCTAACCTGGGCATCATCTTTTTTTTATGATCACTTACAATTAGTGATAACAATAAAAGTCCTTTTAAAACAATTGTTAGGTTTAGAGGATGGGTTAGGAAATTAGGAAAATGGCGGATTTTCTAGTGAAAAATATTACTGAACTTGAGGTTTGGTAGAGCTTGAGTGTAGGAATGATAATTTCTCTTTGAAACAATCCAGGAACCAGAACAAGTATTGAAAAGAAGCAAAGCATTTGGTTGTATCGACAGCAGTTTGTAATCGTTACCGG
>JAHZMT010005013.1:0-45494 GCA_027743785.1 Sinhomidia bicolor
TCGCTACCTTTTCTATATTTCGTTGAACGGTTTATTTTTACTTTATCTGCCCCAAAATTTTATTTCACAAAAAGAATTCACAAAATATATGTATGGAAATTACTTAATGTAAAGAAATTACATTTTATGGCTCAATACGCTTACTTTTGTAATTTACATCAGTATTAGAGGAATTCGTTACATCAGTTCAATGTTGTAAAGAAATCAGTTTTTACATTACCAAGAATAGAAATGGATGGTTGATTTGGCGTGTAATTAAAATATATATGTACAATCAGATTAAGGGACATTGAGAATAATGCCCTTTTCGATTTTCGTATCACATCCCTTGTGTCTACTCCAATATACTTTGTACTTGGTACTGATATTGTCGAAAACAATGGCAATATTTATTAAAGCAGACATCTTGTTGACCAACCAATAGTCGCCAGTTCGAAACATTAATAATTTAATACCAGTACAAGTACAAAATGAAAACTTAAAAACTTAATCATTATGTATTTGGTGGAGACCAAATGGCAAATAGAAATGGGGACTTGCTAAAGTTGCTAGTATGAAGTAGCGTAAGTATCACACACATTTTGCACAAGTTACAAATTCCAAGTTTTGGCTCCAATAATTTCTAGTTCTTGTAAAATTAGTTTGAACGATAAAATGTTTGCATTTCAAGTATTTTTAAAAGCTAAACAAATATTTGCAGCATTTAATTGATGTAATTCGTTTGAATTATTTTTTTTAAAATATTGTATCAACGTGCAAATAGATCACAATTCATTTACTCAACTCTGAGTTTTTCACAACTGTTTCGAGTGAAAGTACATGGGAGTAGCGTGGGTTAATTCGGTCAACTTTTTTTCTTTTCACCATACGTCCGTTTTAGGTAAAAAAAAGACTGGTTTCTGAACTGGATTCACCGAATGTAGGCGTCAATAAGAGGGGTACAGTGCGGACAGTGATGTCGATAATTGAACTTGAGCAAACAAAAGTTTGAACCTTTACTTGTCAGTCACTCAAGGACAAACATATACTCGTTTATGGTACGTATAATGAGAATCGTGGTTTTCTTACACCGTATTAAATTTAATGGTAAACTTATTAAACCACGAAAACGCAGTAAGTTGTTTAATGGTTTGTTTATATCCGTTAATCCGTTCGTCTATCCATTTTTATCCAACAAGTATGCATCAATTTCAGTTTGTGACAGATTACGTTTTAGGTACTGTAACAAATTGGAAACTTGGCATTTAAAAAAATTGCTGATAGAGACATAAAACTTGTTGTTTTGGATAGTTACTACATATATGAGTCGAATTGTCACTGAAAAGTTGTAAAGCTCATTGTTAGCTACAAAGTAAAAACTAAATTACTCTTCACCGTAGCGGCATGCGGCAGCGGCAGCGGCTTAAGCTAACTGGGGCATTGATTGTGTCCTGCTGCCCTGTTCTACACCCTTTAATAATTATTCGCCCATTCAAAAGCAATTTACAATATATGGCTATTTAAAACTCATTTTCATTTCCGCTCTTTCTGTACTTTCGGTGCTTTAGTTTATTCCGATCTACAGTAACAATAGGTGTTTCAAGTGTCTAAACTAGGTCCCGTGATCGTGATGCATACAATTCGTAACGTAAGTTTACTATATTGTCAGTGTTATGTGTGGAGGAAAGAAAACCGTATCTGCTCGGAAGTAAATGAAAATGTGGCTATATAGTAAGTAAGTCATACACAACCCTGTACGGCGTAATACATGTAGGCTGTGTATGGTATCAAGCTGCTGTATTAGAAAAGTAGGTAAATACTCAACGTTTTTAAGTATTGCGTGATGAAAATTGATGATAATTATGATGTCATCTTCTTCGTTTGCGCTATCCAGAGTAATTTACTTCATATTCCTATTTTCTATTCCATCACTTTTACTTCACTGGTAATAATAATGAGCGAATGATTGTAATTTTGTGATACTGGTAAATACGTATAAGCAAAGTAAAGTTTACTGGAATATTCAAATTCTTTACTGTTCACACTTTATATGAATATAAGGTTACATTGATTTAAAAAAAGTAAAACAGTAGTACGATGCATTGTGCAGTTGCAACTTGTCCGTCTCATTGAAGCTTCCTGGTGTTGTGATAATGTGATTGTCGATTGTTGTAATTAACTAATCATATTTTGCTTTTTTAACATAATTAACCTTATACATGCAAGGCTCAAAGGACGACTCAAAGGAAAAGAAAGTAATTGGAGCAAAATATTTTTTATGCTCAATCTGGTTTGTAATTTACGACTCGTCTGTCACTTGGCATATTAATGAGTTTAAGTCTGGAACTTTCATTTCACTGAAAATAACCTTCCTACATAAATGTTAAGGCCTGAAGAATAAATATAAAGCTACTAAAGTTTGCTGTTGATTACTAGCATGGCACTGACAGACAAAATAATTACCACTTTTTACTCCCATTCAGTTTGTCATTAGTCTGTTTAACTGTTGAATTACTACGGCTGTTGTTGAAGTTGTGGTTAATGCTCTACTTCTATTGTTACAATTAGTTGAGTGTTTAATATCAGTTATGTAATATACAACATGTACGTACGCCAACTTTATACTGCACCATTTGTGACGATGGTGATGGAGAACCCTTGTTCTATTTTACCCTTTACCAATTACTCGTGGTGATGCAGTACAAGTTCATTGCGAACAAGAAGTACTAGTATTCCAGTGCCAGCACCTATACAAGTCTAATGACTGAATATGACTAGCAAGTGTAGTTCTGGAATTGAAGTTTTTGGGTACCTATATATTCGATGTTGCTTATATAAGCAACACATTATTACTTTTGATCATAAAACTTTATACATTTTTATTGCGACTTGCGAGTTCAGTTCACATTTGGCATGATTTTCCACATATTTCCTTCAGCACGGCTGTACTTTCATTGTCTTACGAAACCACTTTTTGGAATAACAACTATGTTGTTTTTGGCTTTGCGTGCGAGAGATTAGCATGTAACACCAACGGCAACAGCAGCAGCGCTACCAGCAGCATTTCCGCTTTTACAACAACCCGTCAATTATAATCTCGTTAGCCTAGTTCTTGTTACCTTGACTATGAATTTCATAATCATTTTCAATTTAAAACACTTTACAAGTTTACCTTGAAACTGTATGATGCTCTGGTTGTGATAAAGGGTTGAGTTTTTTTGAGACTATAACTTGGAGTAACTTGTTTTACATACTCGCAGGAATATTTTCTTGCTTTTACTTTGCCCGAGTATTTATTATAAGTATGTAAGGATGTTTCCACCAATTTCATTCAATGCACAGGCATAAAAAAGGAAGGATACGTACAGTTTGGAACGGGGAATAGTTGAGTGAGACTGAAAGGTACTTTGTGTCCCTGGTTTTGCAATTTCATTTTGCTGATATACTTTTCAAATCAGTATAGTAGTACCATTTTATCTAATAGCAAAAACGAAAATTAAAGTTTTGGCAGGTTTAGTTTGTATAATGACGCACGTGTAGAGTACACGTACGCTTTTTTATTTCTTACATTACATATTTGTTGGAATAATAAGATTA
Source organism: Sinhomidia bicolor (assembly GCA_027743785.1). NCBI lineage: Eukaryota > Metazoa > Arthropoda > Collembola > Entomobryomorpha > Entomobryidae > Sinhomidia > Sinhomidia bicolor. Next base: position 3,577 of record JAHZMT010005013.1, read on the forward strand.
CGAAAAAGGTACAAAACAGAAAATTGATTATTCGGTCGGATATAGGTTTGATCCTTGAAATTTATGGACTGCTGTTTTGTATTCCATTTTGTATTACTTGCTGTATTCCAATATAAAATTCGTTTTTCATTTTTAATAACTCAACATATTCGCAGTTTCCAGAATTTAGTATATAACGACATACTAGCAATAAGCGTTGTATGATATTTATCTATGTTAGAAGTATAAATGATTACAAATATTTTACTTTGTGTCAAAAATTCATCTTCCCAACCTTTTTTTAGTTTAAAGATACTGTTTTAAGCTTATACAGCATTATTGTAAATATACCTACATACATACGTTCATCATTTTGCCAATAGGTAATGGAAATGATGAACAGCGATGAACCGCTTCTAAAAAACAGCCAGCTCATGTCGTCGTGTGTGCGGTTGCTCTGTTGTTCTATCGTATTACTACTACTACTACTTACTACCGTGTTTGTTCTTTATTCTATGATGCGAAAATAAAACGTCATTGGTTGTAGGAAATACCATCAAATAGGCATATGTACATATATTATTAAATGAAGAAACTTGAATTATGTTAGCGCTTCACAGTGGAACAGGAATATTTAAGATGCTATTATTTGGAACTAATTTTTGACAGAAAATTGCACCGTTTGATACTCTTTATGCTAAGAAGATATTCCTCTTTGTGTTATAAATGCATGAATCTAAATATTGAATGCCTACTACCTAAGAATAAGTAAACTGACTAGTTCTCAGAACTTTTATAATGTTGAATTGTCTGCCTGGTGAACAGCACAATAATAATAAATAATAATAAATAATAATAATAAGGGGTAAACCAATCAAAAATATCCACGTAAGCATTATAAACTCTCAGAATAGTCAGCATTTTATTATTTTGACAATGCAGGTGCAGGTTATATAAGAATGGTTATGTTTTGTGGTACTGTTAACGATGCTGATGATTGTTTTAAGTATATGGGAATACTACATATACCACTCAATTTATGCCCATGTAACTGAATGCGTTTCGTTTTTTCTTGTTGACGGTGCATCGGCTAGTTTATTAAAACGAAAAAAAAATTGTGAGGAATTTCTCGAACTCGGTTAAATTGTTTCTCACGGAATAAATCTGAGTTTAATCAGTAATCATATAAAAAACAAGGTCTCGACAAGTTAGTTGCAGGCAAAACGCTGAATTCGCTGGAAACTTTTAAATGTCATATTTAATGTTTTAAAAATTTTATATTTCATTTTTAGGTGTCATCATGAGTATGAAAAGAAATCAAATGTTCTCCATTGACGACGCGTTTGAAGAGGAGCACAATGATGCTATCAGAGTATATGGAGCTACAACCACGACAGAAAGGTCACCTTTGAAACCAAAAAAGAATGGGACCACAGGTACTGGTGTTGCTGCAGATTCCGTCAGTGTTCATATTCATGACCCCCCTAATCCCCTTAACGTGAGACCAATAATTAGAAGTCTCTCTAAACTAAAGGGAGCTGGTGATGATGTAAGTATTTTCCATTGCATTTATACTATGCAAATTTTTACTCTTTTAAAGCTTCATAATTAAAATCATGGTGACCATGAACTAGTTTATTGCGTTACAGTCGGTGTCAAAGGACAGCGATTCCCTGATAACGGAAGAACAAGAAACTAGCTATGACCCTTCAATGCCATGGTGGCAGCATCCGAAAGTCAGAGAAAACTGGAAGATGGTTCTTGCAGCTTTCTGCCTTCTTCTTATTGGTCTTGGTAAGTAGATTGGAAAAAGCAGTTGCTTCCACATAAAAGCTCTTGCCACTTTTTCAATATAAACGCGATGTACTTACTAAAATACTATTTTTTTACACTTTTAGGTCTTGCCGTAGCTGGAGTTGTGATTGTCAGTTTACCCATTAATGGTCTTCAGGGTGCAGTCTTTTTTATTGCTGGAGTGATATGTTTTATCCCTGGAGCTTATCATGTTATTTATATTTATTATGCTTGCAAAGGAAAACGAGGATATGACTTTTATCATTTGCCGCTGTTTAATTAGTTAAGAATGTTTTAGCGTACGTTTTTATAGTGTATCCGTCGCTCTTAACTCTATTTGAAGTTTAATCGTAAGAGTTACTAGGCCATTATTTTTTGTGTTACTGTTGATAAAATCTGTTTTTGCTTTTTTTACAAGATGTAACTAATTAATTTTTCGTTCACTCGAATCGACAAAAATGTATACCCATTTTTAATTGAATTCTTCGGCTTTGACGATTAATAGTTTTTTTTAAAGTCCGGAATTTCATGTTCAGCTTTGAATATATGACCAAATATATAAAGGGGTATTTTGTTGTAATATAAGGTTTAATAATTATTATATTATTGTATAAATTTGTTATTCGCATGCGATTGCTATTGTATCTTTGAAACATGAGATCTTAATAATTTAACACTTGAATGTTTTTAACACTAAACACATACTCAAATCTTTACTGTTCTAGCGGTTCCTTTTTTACCATTTTTTCGTTCGTACAGGATGAAAATATATTTTCAGAAATCTCTGACTTGATTATCATGATGCGTTTGTTTTTATTTTACTTAACGAGCTAGTTCCGCACTTCGCATACTAGTGTGTAATGGGTACCACAGAAATAAAAAATAAATAAATCATTCGATATACTCACAATAGTCCACGCGATATTCATAGATACATACATATTTATCAGGTCAATTTGGTTGTGAAATTGCCTAACAAATACTTCAACCGTTTTGTTTTATTTTATAAATGATATAAAAACGCAATTCACTTTTTGACCAACGAGACATATATATCAAAACTACTACCCTAACAATCATTCTAATGTGCAATTACGCAAATACATATATATATATATATATACAAATTACAATTTTATACGTAAAGATATAAGACAAGCTTTGCCGAAAAGGAAACCTATTTACGAATAACACACACAATAACACGAATACAGTGGAGTGATTGTGGAATCATTTGAAGTTTGTGTTATTATATTACTTTATAGAATACGTTTATTCTTACTCCATGTTATTATTGTTACGATGTATATTTAAAATGTACAAGTTGAAAGACGTGTCAATTATACTGAAGTAAACAGCAATTACATACCTCAGGCAGGAATTAAAGCATTTCCATTTCTATTAAGACTTATTTTATTTGTGTTGTTATTATTATTGTTATTATTACAATTGTTAATAATACTATTCGATGTTTGCTTTTAGATTCAAGATTGATTATTGATTGAGATCTTTCTGTACAGGTTTTTACAGTTCATTTTAATGCATACCATATGTGTATAGTAAAGTATATGAATGTAAGTATTGCAATTGCAGACAAAAGAGAAAGCAGGAAAAAGATATCTCCTCATCATGATGATCGTATCCAGTCGAGATTACTTAAATACTGCTCTAGGATCAAGTAAAATGAAGGAAAGTAAAAGGGAGATTACAACCATGTATGTCACTACGGCAACCGAGCTATAAAGAAATTCAATTAAAGGCATTTCTTTTCAGTTATATTAACGCAGGTTTGTACCTAGCGCATAGAATATATAAGGTATGTACGATATATATTCACCCTTAATAATCTGTCACCGTCCGATTTACATTTCTTATAATAATAATACTAAAAATAATAATAATAATTACTACGAATGTGATTTGCATTTATCAAAATGATTTGTGCGTAACTAATGAGTCGCATCCAGCATAAGATGACGTAATAAAATCCACGCAGTTAAACTTAACAAGTGAGTAACAGTTACCGGGGAAGGTTTTCACCACGCTGATTTTTTAATAAAAAATGGTACTATAAGTTTTAATTGTTTTGCTAATTCATGAAATTAAGCATTGAAAGTTAATTTTAAATTTGTTATAAAGCTTGTCAAATACTAAATTAATATGAACGGATGAAACAGTTTTCAGACACGTTACTATATGTTTGCCGGTGTAACACGACAATATGAATCTGGTTGTTACTATTCGTAGAATAATTTGTACTCAAATTTTGATGAAAAGTGCTAATGAGGTTTCGTGTAATAAAGAAATGGTATTATATGTATATATATATATCAAACAAAAAGAAATAATATTAAAGCTTGTACAAGGTGGCTGATCTACTCTGAATGTTAAATGTTTATAACATACGAAAATACATACAAACTGTATTTTAGTTCACAAATTACTTATCTCACACCGAATTTGAAAACTCGATGCAATAAAGTTAATTTTAATAAGAAAATACTGATGAAAACAAAATATTATATGGTGGTGTTTTCTTCTTGGTATTCATTCAAATGGGAGCCTGTTTCATAAATGAAAAACCATTTTTTATATTATGCAAATTGTCCAAATTGTTCCAAGATATCTCCGTTTGTCTGCTCGTGCATTTAAAAGATTTGTCCTGTCTGCCATTCATCCCATCGTAACGGACTTGAAATTAGTAATGAAGATAAAAGAGTCATTGACTTTAAATCGTTGATGTAGCCTTAATTTTCGTTGACAAGACCCCAAATGCTGCGAGTTGGTAGGAATTTGCACGCACGTGATGAATCACTAAAAGTGACATTCAATACCCCTTACCAAATTTTTAGGTCTCATAGTACAACAGAACTTAACCTAAAATATACGAAAGTATTGTAGATTTAGTAGTTCCGCGGAAATAAGGACACTCATAGGAAACTCTACAACCAAGAATTGTTTGCCGTTGTTCGTAGAGTTACTTTAAGGTAAGTCGCTGTACTGTACTCAAGACTTCTTTGTTCCTATGTCGTTGCCGTTGCATCTTGAGTACAGGCCACAGGCGCAGGCGTAAAAGGAATGGCATGCATAAAAGGTTATTGCCATTGTCATATTTGTTTTAAAAATTTGACGAACAACAGGTTGTACGGCACTGATCCAATTACCATAATTGAGCTCTATTTGAATGAGATGAGATGTTTGCAGCCGTACCACGATCCCAAATTAGGTCTACTTAAAATTCACGTATATATAGGAAGCACCTTGATATTATTGAAGTGAAATGGTCAGCAATGATATGCGGCAAACGACTGAAAGGACTGGACAAATGTTCGTCAAACTAGGAGATAAAATGTATAGGTGACTAGATCAGTGTGGTAAAAATATCTTACTGTCACTTCCACTCTACACGTCTTTCAAATCAGTCGTGGTCATTTTTCCTCCACGTTCCCTGTCTTTTCAAAAGTCTTACATATTTAGTTCTTTGTCTGTAAACAGTCATCAGTAATTCGACAACTGAGCACAACTGCAGCAAAAGGAACATCTACTCTGTCGTACCTACCCAGAAACTCTATCGTTTAAGGGCTGGTGTCAAAGTCCTCTAACCCACCTGCCTACTTGTTGTGTACCTGTTGCACATTTGTAAATTCCAAATATTAGTCGTTTATTGTACGAACGGTTTAACTAAAAAATTTGCAACATATACATCAGCATACCAAAGAACGGTAGGAAATACCTAGCATCATGGTGAGATCAAGAAAGAGACAACTGGGTAATGATACTGATATATTAAAGTCTTACGTGGGGTACAAATGTTGCGAAACGACTATTGGCGAAAGCAATAAACTATGAGCATGTTACCTGTTTTCAAAATTATGATAGTCTCATTCTGTTCATGTAGAAGTGGAAGATGACGAATTTGGTGAGGTGTACGACACATTCGACCTTGACGATACTGGTGGTACACGCAGAGGCCCAAAAAAACCGCGAAGAGTTAGTGGAGTAGTCAAGGATATCAAGACGGAAAATAAAACTGGGAGCAGTGCTAGTGCTTTGGAGTTGGTTTTTGATACATTGAGTCTAAAGGATGTAATGTCAATTGGCCGCATTTGCCCAAAGTGGTACATCCTAGCTTGTTACGTGCTGCGCAAACGTTATGGCAGTTCTCCTATTTTACGACTGTGGACTTCCAATGTAAAAAAAATTTAATTGGAAATTTAGAAAACACAATTAAAAAATGAGTTTATTAGTTAGCACCTGTGTACAAAATTGGGTTGCCCCCCTTATTTATTATTTTAAATTGCAGAAGCCATCACGATATCCAGATATAGAATGGGAGCTTCATTTTCATGAACAGCTTCTTGCTGAAGGGTTTGAGGATGAACCAGTGAAAGCCTTAACTACCAAATGCTCAAAAGTATTTCCACCCATCAACAGTATTATATCAATTGGCAGTCGACATTCTTTTGACCAGTTCACATACGGTATTTTATTTTGAATATAATGTTATCTAGATATCTCGCCTAAATTTATACGTATGTACATGCTGTTAATAAGATTCACTAAAGTCAAAAATGGCAATGCTGTCGCTCGGTCTATACCTTTTTAGAGGGTGCCAAACTTCCCTTGCAGCAGGATTACATTTATCTAATTTGTGGAGACGCTATAATCACTACCCCAGATTTTTCATATACTGGAATTGCCGATGAAAAGTTTGGCTTAGATATGGTTGTCCAAACTTTTCTAATTCCAAAGTCAAACAACATCTCACTAATGGCTTTCGCTTTGGGGAACGAGAAAGACAAATACGATGCAAGTTACTGGTTCATAACCAATATTTACAGAGATTACTCTAAATTAAAATTTAATTTAATAACATTTTTAACATCCCCCTCTCTCGTTGTGTAGGAAGAGCAGGAAAATGAGGCAGAGTCGTCGATTCAGTGGACAGTAAGTTATTAAACTAGTCATATGTCCGTTGAGTTTTAATTATTTAATAAATAAATATTTTAATTTTTGACTTTGCGTAGGCTGAGAAAGTAAAATCAAAGGTGGAATTTCCTGTCGAAGATGTCGGGGAGGGTCTGGAATTGCGGGCAGTACTATGCGTCCATTATCATCCTAAAGGGCCTACCATGGGTTTCGTGGATGCTTTTCAGTCAGCATATAAGTAACGTAGCTACATATGAAACACTGTTGATATACTTAGCAAGTGATATAGGTAACATAGGTTTTCAGGTATTATGAATATTTGGATAAAAAATGAAATTCCTTTGAATGATAAATTTTAGGAATGTGGGAATACTTTCTGGATTTACTGAGGAAATAGGTAGTAATCGATTTTATGGATATAGTTCACCTTGGGTAAGACGTATATCACAGTTTATCAGTTAGCTGTTAAATAAATAGAACTTTTAAAAACTTTAACTTTGATACCTATCTTTTAAACGAATGTAGACAGTAGGTTTCTCTATATTTGCTGGTCCAGCTGCGAATGTCTCAATTTACCAAGTAGACTTTGAAGGAGAAGATTCTGAAAGGATTTTGCTTAAAGTAACTTTAATTTGAATGAAATTTTTACATTAAAGTTTACATTGAAACTTATTATCCTCTTTTAGTAGTATGTTCGCCTAACAAAACTATGGAATCTTCGTTTTAGATGGAAAAGCAAGCCAAAACATACACTCATGGTTTTTGCTTTGTCTTCTCTCATGACTCTCGCCCAATGATAGATGTGGAGGACACCAACGAAAAGGAGAACTGGTCCTCCTCGTATGCCCCAGCTCCTAAAGTGCAAGAAATCATCGGCAACCTTAGAAAAAGAATGCCGAAAACTCCCATTTTTGGAGTCAACTCATTCGAGTGTTCAACAGCTAAAACTGTTGATCCGAAAAATTCAAATGTAAATGAGAATTCACAAAAGAAATTGTGCTATGGTTTTCTCTTGGCTACATACGAATAATGCAATTTAATTTTAAATCATGTTTTCAAATTATGCTTTGAAAAGGAAAGTGTTTTGCGTGGAAGTGATTGAAAATACTTTAAGAAGAAGTTTTAACTATGTACATATATCAGTTTAAAAATTATTTACCACCAGGTTTGAATGTAAAGGAAATCTTGTCAAAGTAATGAAATCAAATTTGATTATCTATATAGCATATTTGAATTAATTAAATAGATGATGTGGATTTATTTGCTAACGAACCAAAAGAATTATCAGCATACAATAGTCTTGTACATACGCATAAGAGTCCAATCAAGTAAAATATCCTATACATTTATAATCGTAGTACATATTGATATTCGTTAAATATTTACCTGCAAAAATACCTAAAATAACAGACGCACGGAGTAAGATCGCAGAAGTAACACTCAAACTAATTTCAAATCCTAATCTATGACAATGCTGAAACTAGAGCACATTAAACAGCAAAATGCATTATATTCTATTTTACAGATTTTCAAATTTTGTCCCATCCAATTATAGCAAGTGCTTCCATGATTGAAGAGATTGAAGATTGATAAGTTATTCATATACCTATGCACTTGTCATGAAATATTGTTTTCAAAAAATTGTGCTGTTGAAAGTTACTTCTTGATCATACCAGCGCCTCAACTACCCTATGAAAATTGATGTCAAAGCAAAATGAAGTGCATAAAATGGAAGTGTGTGAATGTATGTATATACATCTATATTTCATACATTGATAGCCGTCTATGGTTAACAATACCATCAACGACTTCACTCTACTAACAATTGCAAATGTGCCTTGGAGCCTTATTATTGCCAACTGAAAGTTGATTACCTAGAAGACGAAGAAAGTTTATTTTCCTTCAACAATGACTTATACGTACTATTAAGTACACTCATTGTTGTTATAAATTCTTGTAGGATAAATTGATACCAATGCGACTTGCATGCTGCCACCTTTGCATTGTACATTTTTTTGCATATTATGAAAAGGATTGATGTGGATGGACGTCTGCATTTGTCAGGGAAATTCTTCACAGGTCCCATTTCATATATGAGAAGCATAAATGGCATTAAAAACTAAATAAATAAATGGCGTTTGCACTATCAGAGTCGCATTGCATTGCACAGCAGCGTTCGGTTGAGAAACATGTAAAATTTAGTGTATATAGTTGCACATTTATTGTGGCTTTAAGAGCACCTTAACGAGATATCTATTAAATAGATTCAGAGTTGATAATGTTCTCCTTTCTATCCCTTCTGTGCATTTTTTAAGAAAAAATTCAACAATGAAATCGACATCAACGGAGAGCATAGTTAGTAGCCTGTAGTCAGACGTATCAAGACGAACGATCATCTTCTCTTTGCAATAACTATAATCATTCGCAAGATGCTCAGATACGCACTACATACTTATCATTTTTATACAGACAGAGACTTCACTCATACACACGAAATTCAGCCCTACAGCAGCAGCGCAAGCTACAGCATTTTACATTACAATTTTGCACCTGTGTACTTTAATAAACTTATTCAGGTGATAGGGAAATGTGGCGCTGTACCACGCACTTTATTGAAAAAGGCATCTCTTCAAGTTTCCATTGCAGTGTATATATTTGGAGCACGTTTGCAAGCCGCAGCTTCAACATCACATCACATCATCATTTTAATGCAGGTATGAACGTACGTACACCTTTCATAATAATAACAGCAACAATGCCACTGCTGCATGCGAAATGCAATGCGTGCCTGCAACCCATATATACAATACGCGCTGCTGCTGCTGCTGCTCTTATCTTATTGTTGAATTGAAGCTGCATCCTACATGCATGCTCGACTCTATACGATGAAAACAATCAAGTCAGTATCATTTTGCACCTCGAACAGTGCGTAAAGAACGGTGTTTAGCTGTTTGGCTAATAATATTGTGTGTTTGTTGCATCGAAGAATTGCTAGTAGAAATAACTTCAGCTCTAAGGTTCAGTTCTAAACAGTCAAGTCTTGTATTTAAGGCTATCATCGTTATCATCAGTGTGAGAGTTTAACATTTTTTTGCCTTCTTCAACTTGGTTTTAGTTAGCGCTGTCCATATGACCTTCATCTTAAACTGAGGCTGTGTTTTGGTCAGTTTGACCTTCTGGAGGTACACAATACTAGATCCTGTATTTTGAAGGCTTTGAAATGCCATGGTCCTGCAAATGTACACCTTGAAGTAGATTATCAAGGTTTGGTAACGATTGTGCGTGGTTTATTTATATACTATGTTAACTTTGTCATCTCTATACTCCAGGAAGGTGAATGCCTGACATCCTCCTCAGTGTCGAATATCGAACTCGCCGTGTTGGACGATTACCACTCAAGGTACATGCACAACTTATTAATATGCAATCTCTGCTCACGCACGACGCATGACGACGACTCGACACTACTACTCCAATCCCGATACAACAAGCAACAACTACTGTGACTGACGACTTGTAAAAATGCATACGAATAAAAGTTGCATTTTATTCGAGCAAGCAATAATAGCAGCAGTAGAAAACCTTGTCTTGCAATTAGTAAGAGCCAAGAGTGGGAATTAGAGTTTGTACATACGTACTTTTACATACGCTGCACCAACATTCCTTAGGAAATTTTTGCCGTCCTTGTTTGATAAAACGAAATATTTTGTCTAATGAAAGTGCAAACTCGCTCCTGTACCTATTAAAAATATTATTCACAAATGGAAAACAAGTCTAAAAAATATTAAAAAGAAAGAAAGATAAAAAAAATGGAACAATGTAAGTAGACTTGAATGAAAACTTCCTTTTTTAGCAGTTTTAATCCAATTTAGCACGGTCCGTAAAAATGTAAGAAACCTTGATTGCAAAGAGATATTAAGTAGAATTGACTTTTGAGGCCATGATGAAGAGCAAGTGTCTCAAACAAAATATTAATGTGGGCAAATTAATTGTGGCGACTTTTGACAAATTTCTAAAATTTGCATTTTGTTAATTTATCAAAGAATTGTTATTATTATTATTTAATTATTGTGCTGTTTGCAAAATTCAAATACATTTTACACTCAATGAATCTCTCAATTACATTATCATTCTGTTGTGACGTCAAAAATTCTAATCTCTTGGAAAAAGGTGGAATTTTATTAGAAATAGTTATTACTCACACGGTACGTTCTTCACTTGATAGCGTAAATTCATTATTATTACTTGTAGCGTGTAGAAGCAACGGTGATGATTCAAAGTGCTAATTATAAGGAATTGTTCTATTTTCTGAAAAAATTTATAGCTAATACATTATCGTAGTACGCTGATTTATATACATTTTATGAAGACGATTTTGATTCAAGTTGATATATGGTTCTAGAAGTAGGTATGTTAATAAACAAAGAAAAAGCAAAAAATACGTATTATAGTATTTATGCTTAAACAGTGGAAAAATTCTGTTAGGTAACAACATATTAATGGGAATTTGTGCGAGTGGCCACTTGGCCGAGATAAATCAGAGCCGTTGAGTACATTTTAAAATGGTTTTTATCGCTATTATTATTACAGCATTATACCAACAAAGAAGGTGGATAGGTGCAGAGCACAACTGTTGTTCGTAATAATTGTTATCTGCCCGAGTAAATAATTTGAAACTTCAACCAACCAAACAATGTATCATTATTATTATCTTACTCACTAAAAGGCAAAACTTTGATTTATCTTCAACTTTTTTTAGCTTCAGTGAAATAAATAGACTCTACTATACTGTTTGAAAGGTCTTTTGAAATAATTAGTAAAAGAAAATACAGGCAGAGGTAAGCAGGCGTCAGTTAAGGTTAGACTACGTATTATTTTTTTGTTTCAAAAGAGTGTAGGCATGTGTGTATGTACGCAATACAAACATATTATTAGATATATTTTAGCAAAATATATTTAAAAGCCAACTTGATCTGATTGTTCCAAACTTTATGGTGATTTGCAGAGCAACAATACGAAATGAGAATGCAAGGTTTTTTTAAAAACTACCATATCAAGTTGCAGCAATACAGTTTACTTGTGCAGAGTTAGCTAAAAGTCTCTTGTACAACAATTGGCTCATGAAACAGTTTTTTGTTCCTTCTTTGTTTTATAAACTTGTCGTCTTTTTGTTGCTTGCATCCATCCCTTCACCCCCTTTCATGATTTGTGTTAAATGTAAATCGTTTGTGTACTTTAATTCTGTCACGATAGAAGCTCTGTGTGTTTTCAATTATTTTTGTTTTATTTTTTGTTTTATATTTTTTTCAGGCTTAAGAAAATTATCAGCAAAATAAATGAATTTATGTTTTGAGGAATTGTTCGTTTGTCTTGTTAACCTCTCAACAGAACGGTGAAACTGTGCACATGTGGGAGCTAGTTGGCATCAATTCCAATATTGTTTTATAAAGTAGTACGTCTTTCAACAGCGTGTGTAAATGCGAATATAATAATGAAAAATAGTGAAATACAAAACAAATATTTTTTTGAAAAATTAATAAAAAAATAAATCTAGAACAAGTTACAGTAATGCTATCCAAGTTCCTATGACGTGACGGAACACGCTGGGGTTTTATAGACATTTCCTTCAGAATTATTAGATGGCTGCATTGTATACACATGAAAACTTCAAGTTGTTGCCACTGAAAAAATAAATAAACCTGCTAGACTTTTTTCTATCATGCGTATGTCCATGTCCATGCAAGATTGCATGCTTCACTGCGTTTAAAAAAGTCAGCAAGCAACAACATTGTAAAAAATATATATGTTATTATTATTGTTTTGTTCACACGGAAATTCTTTGACCAACTGCTGTTGTGTGTATTTAGTTTGAATTGTGCACCTTGTTTCTTGGTTGTGTGGTTGTGTGCGGCTAATCTGTTTCAAATTTGTACAACGGTTCGTCTCTCAACTTTTCACGTTGAAAAACTTTAAGTGGATTCGGATAACATTTTATTGTACAATTGCTCCAGGTAAGCGATCCAAAAACAATAAATCTTGATATAATTTAATAAATTATTCTCCCTTGCCAAAAAAATTTCATAGATCATTGCCACCATTTTTTTTTTCAAAATTATTTTCAAAATTATCAATGCATACCCATAAATTTATTACTCTGTCTGACTTTTTCGACACTGCACGCTAGGTATTATTACTACTTTAAAAAAAAACGCGTCTTATTGTTGTTTGCATGTTATTGCAAAATATTATGTTGTTGTTGTTATTGTCATTCTTACTTATTGCTTTTTGTATTTTATGGAGGATTGGTGAAAGGCTAGCAAGTAGTAGAAGCTATTAGCTAGAGCTACTCTCTAAAAATATGATTGCACACAGAGACACACACACACCAAATTTTCAACACATTCAAAAATTACGAAAGTACTGAAAGTAGGAAATCAAAAATAAACATGTGTGTTTGCATCTCTTTGACTGACTATTTGCGCAGTCAATTATGAATGTCTTGGTAAGTAGCTACTACTACTACTACACCTTGTGCTGGTGCCTTAATAATAAATAAATAAATATTTCATTCATGTGTAGATCCTTGACGAGGTTTCTTATGAATAAAATAGCAAACAAATTTCCGTACTCAAGCATCACGCTGTTGTTGATGAGGAGGATGCCACCATCAACAGTACTAACCTAGAGTAAATGCAATTTGTAAAAATGGAATAGGGAACTAAAATTGAAATGGATGCTGTATTATTTCTTTGTAATAATAATAATAATGTTGTGGTGTGTTACTTCTCTGGCAAAAAAAGAATTACCAGGAGAGTGTCAGTCATAATGAAATATGAATACTTACTGAACTTTCAAACCTCTTTTGTTATATCCACACAAGCTATAAAATCATTAGTACTTAAATACAATCATCAATAAAGTGAATGATCCTCCTGCTGCTGGGGATCAATAAAAGGAGCTTGATGATGCATTGAAGGATCAATAAGAATACTACCTTTTCAATTTCAGCCCCATTATATTATTTCAATAAATAACACATTCGGTTTTTATGCCGCACGTTGCAGTCGTTAAAAAGAGGATAACCCTCACAGCCGCCAAGAACACTTTAATTATTCCCATGTAGCTCTTTATTTGTGTGCAAGCTGCTACGTGCAATTTACTAATAGCATCTCTCAATTTTCCAAGAAAGAAGCATCTCTTTAAGTGTGATTGATTGCAACATGTGAATAATAATAGAGCTCATTAAGAATTTTAAAAATGCTTGTGTAAAAATAGTGTCACGTTAGGATTCAAGTGTGGTGGTGGTGTAAGTATGTAGTTTAAAAAAAATGTTTACAAATGTAATTCTATTCAAATGCATAACAAATACTAGATTTAATTGTTGATATTAGACACATATAAAAATTGCTTATTGCACTATGTGAAGCCGCAGCCCAAGGTTGTTGATTCGGAACCGTCGAAAAGTATTACCCCAAATTAATAAATTACAGTACTCCTATCCCACGTACTAGTCGTTAAAAATATAGGTAAGGTAAGCAAGTGAGCTGTAATGAAGATGCAAAATAGTAATATTAAAGAAACAGTTGATAAAAGAAGAAAGAAAAAATTACTAAATGTACACGAAATTCATTATAAGGTATCATGTCTCGTTCTGTTCAGTCAGTAACGCATTGTTTCAAAAGACAGGCATAAAGCCAACAGCCAATTATATATTTTTTTCGTCTGGAAAGGTCATTCGTTCATATCATATTGAAATATTAGCTGCCTAGAATGTAGGACTAGGTATTGCCATCTTATCTCAATCTCATGCCTGCTGCTACCGTACCTACCGCACAGAAAAGAATCAAGTAACTAATCAACGTTAACGCAACATATTACATGACATGACATGATGGCAGCCAGTCATAGTCATGGCACTCATGGCATACAAAAACTACTCTGCATTCAAAATTTTTTGCTTTTTAGACTTTCAACTTTATTTAGAATGTAAAATTGCCATTGCATTAATATATCCACTTTACTAACAACACAGCCAAACTTGTTCCCGTGAACCATTATTGCATTGCCTCACTGCAATATTTTACAGCCCAATGTGGTATTGCACAAGCCACACACATCAGCAGCAGCAACAGCACCAACAACAAACAGCAAGTAGTAGTGCAATTGCAATCCTATATTTTATCGTTATTTAATTTCGCTGCATGTACTGCTCCTATGCATAAAAAATAGGTGAATAGTTTTGCTGTAAATTTTGTGAAGCAGTGCTCACACTGATTGTCAATTTAAAGGGCACATGTACGTAATCTATTATTTTTCTATTTTGGTTAGTCAATCCAATCCAAAAACAGTACCCAAGCATGAGATTATATATATGTACATATTTTTTTATGCTCGTCGTTCGTCGTTGGGTATAACAAGTGATTATGATTAGACAGCATGATATATTTTACATAATGGTAATATGACGTGCCTTAATTTTTTATTTCTACACAAAATTTGTTTACATTCCAATTCTTAAACAAGTCAAGTCCTTGTTAGACTCTTTGAAGAAGAGTTATTCCTCTTTTGCTCATTTTTATTTTCTTATTTACATATCGCGTCAAGTTCTCTTTGAAAGGAATGATGCTGACCGAAATAAATATTCATAAAATGGATAAAGCAACTCCTTCTACATAATTGGGCAGTATAATATGCGGAGGGATCAAAGGACAAATTGTTATTAAACTTCAAAATGTGACGGCGTTGGTAATAGTAATAATAATAATAATAATGATCATTTTAATAACTTCGAACACACATTTCAAAATGTCGAGAGTACCTGCCGATATCTACAATATGCGTAGTAGTGTTGCTGTAGCTGTTGTTGTAGTTATGGCGTTTGTGAGGTAAAATAATATTAATAATAGCATAGTAATAATTTTTCAGGCGATTGATGCTGCTGGTCTGGTATGGTGGTGACCTATGTATTTATACTACGTATCAGCACAATATAATTATTGTCCAAGTGCCTTAAAGACTAACTTTTAATTTCATTTAGCGACATCGCCATTATTTTCTATCATGATTATTATCATCACCCAAAATATATTGCTGTTTTCGTAGCAGATTATCTCGTTTATATAATGTGCTATGGTAGTTACCATTTACTACGTAAAAGTCTACTACTACACACTATTATTATTATTACTATATACAACAACAACGTTAATCTGTTAAGGTATTCATGTACTTTTGTCGATTACAAATACCATAATGATTACCAGCGGGCTGGCTAGAAAGATTTTTCATGTAAAATTAGTAAAAATCTATTGCGTTATCAGCGTTATCTCAAAAACGATTACTGCTGTAGTTGGCTACGGTTGATAATATTTGGGATGTAATGAAAAATAAAATAAAAGTAACTGAACAACGCACCAAATACATTTCAGTTGTTGTTGTTGTTGTAAGTGTGTGTGTGTGTGTGTGTGTCTTGTGTTTTCAAGTGAGCTTACCTAAGGCGTAATGTCAGCCAACGCATCTTCATCGTCAAATCCATCTTCTCACTGCACTTTTTCATGATAATGATAATAAGTTATGCAAATTGCACTTTATACTTCTCGGTTTGGTTTTTGGTTGCTGGTTGACCTGTTGTTGTTGCATACGATTGACCTAAAAATTATTGCAAGGAAACAAGCAAGTAGTAGTGGCCAGTACCTTAACACTCTTGCCCGTCATCATCAAATGTCTTATTATTGCCATATCAGTAGTTACGGCCGTTTGTCGAAACTTGTAGTTTGTACTTGAACTGAATGTGGCTCTTCTCAGCTAACTTGATTTGTTTTTCTTCTTTTTATTATTATTGTTATTATTAATGCAGTAGTAGTCAGTATATATATATATATACATATACATACATACATGTTATTCATTTTCCAAATATAATCAATGCATGATCTTCAAGTATATTTTAACGTTTGTAAAAATAGCATTTATTTTTTACAACTTTTACACATTTCTTTTTAGCTTATTTTAAAATACAAGCAAGCTACGCTGCAATTATTTTGGTCTTTGCAAATCTCTTCAATTCATTTCTACAGTGTCCTTATTAGTGACTGGATTACATTTGCTCGTAACAATTTACATATTTAAACTTAACAAAATATTTTCAGTGATTACTAATAATCATTCCTGTTTTTCATTACTGGCAGCAGCATACCTATAAATATGTATTACAAAAGAAACGATGATATGTTCTTATGTTGCATGTTGTTGGAGCAGCATTGCTCTGAGAATTTGATGCAAAATTTTTACACATCAGCAACATATTTTTGACAGTTTGTTATTCTAATGCTTCACATTTCTCATGTTAAAATGCATGACACAAGGAAAAAGGAGAAGGAGACCGTTTGCAAATCAGTTTTTTTTTTTAAAAAGTGCATATTGTTATACGTGGTTTGTTACCATCTCTCTCCCTCCCTCTCTCCCTCTCTCTCTGACGAAGATAAATTGCAAAAAAATCTGAACTGTAATTCATTGTCGAAGCATTGAATAGGTCGCAGTTCCGTATCTTTTTATGACTTACATATTATTGTACAATGATGGGATGTTGAGTGAAGTACGTTGTAAAAAACCCACATTAGAGATTCTGTATGTCTATATGCATTTATGCAATACCGAGCATTTTTATGCCAACAAATTAACAATATAAAGAGCAAAGACCATGAGAGATGAAAAGTAACTGGTCATTTTATGTCGTCGCCGTCGTCGTCCCTTTCATTTTATTCCTTGCAAGCAATCATTTAGCTACAAAGGCATTCCTTGAGACTGAATATCATTGATATTAAATCAAATGCAAAGCCTATTATTGTTCGGCTGGTTGTGCCGTGGTCTCGTAAACTTACTTTTTTTCATGGTAACAACGTAACATGATTGTGAAGGTGTTTATACATGTTTACTTACCTATGAAATCTAGCATGTTTATATGCACCTATGTGTCTACAAAAATGTAGACATGAGCAATTGGAAGATCACACTTTTTTGTCGATCTGATCATCATCACCAAACTGATCCAGTTTAAAGCTACTACTACTACCACGTCTGAAATACTTTATTTATACATATATTATATATATATATCAGGTCTGTAATTTGAGGATTGAGTATTGGTTTTTGAGATTGATTAAGGAAGCGTTTGAGGAGAGCATATAAATCAACGAAAAAAAGCCTGAGGGATTGTGGCAAAAAAGTGCAAGTCTTCACCACAACTCTCTCAACCCAACCTTATCATCACTCTTCCCATTTTAATGACGTTTTTTTGTTTTATTTTATAGTTCATGTTGACTGAGTGGTGATGCAAGGTGAAAACTGGTGTATTAAGAGTGCTAAATGAACTATGTGTACAGAGAGGTGTATGTATACATAATGTATATGCCATTAATTGTACTGTCTCAAGTTGCCCCTTGTCTTTTAAAATGCCTACTGAAAGCCATTATAACTGAAATCTAGATAATTGTCGTAATGTGTAAACGACCACGCAATAATTTGAATAATTTCTAAACTGAATTATTTGGTGCGAGCTTTCGAAATGTCGAATATGGCAACTATCACGAAAATAGAAAATGAGAATGGTAATAGTATCAAAGATACTCTACAAACATGCAATGCCTGTTATATGTTTAGAATGCAAAGTTTGAATTGCAAACGTGTGTATGACACACGAGTCACACGACACTTGACGACACTTATACATATACAGACATGATTAGTAGGTATCAAGTGCCTATTTTTTGCAAAGATCAAAATGTCTTTAAAAGCCCATTAACCTTCACTTTGTAATACATATCTATTAATCATCGTATGTTTATCAGATCCCAAGTGACAACAAAAATAATATTGAATCTACATAATTTCTCTTTGAACATATCAATCAGTAATAATTTGCTACATTGATGTAGGTGTGCTGCTGCTACTGCTGCTAATCTCAAATTTGATGAATTATTTATAAAGTAACTAACAGTCCGTAGCACTTATAGGCATCTCTAATTACTGAATATTTTCCTCGTTATGAATTTATAGTTGATTTTATCACTACTTTTTTGAAAAAAATCGGATAGTTTATAAAATATATAATTACCATTGTGCAAAGTGTTAACGATTAGAGTACAAAAGTCCTGTTCGTTCAGCAATTAGATAATTTTGAAAGCGCATGTGTACATACTCACCCTTCCGTATTTTGTCGGTTGACCTACCAAAATGACCTAGACTTTCCGACTTGTGAGTTAAACATGCTGAATTGCTTTTTTGCGTGTAATTTCCATTTTTTTCAAATACAAGCATAACGTCTGGGAGACAGCATATTTATTGCTGCTTTGGCAAGTATAAAGTATTCAGAAGGCAGTACACATGTGTAAAACGTGAAACTTAATACTTTTTGCAGTGGTAGTTAATTATATGGTGCTTGAGCGCATGTAGATGGCCATTTTTTATGCGCAAGTCCTCACATTAAAAGATACTTTTTCTATGCACCTCTCTCTACCTCCCTCACATTCGCAAAACTGCACTCACATGAAGGAACGAACACAAAACTGACTTCAGGTTTTCTCACCATTACCAACGAAATGGAGCACCTCCATTCCTCTTCTTCTCTCTTTTTCACACCAGAACACCTACCGTAATTGTTCCCATTTCAAGTCTACTCTCTACTTGAACAAACGTCTATAGCGTAGTAGTCCGAATAGAAATATAATAGTATTATTAATAATAATAATAATGATAATCAAGAGTTATGGCTCATAACTACAACTACCTACCTCGTAATATCATACTATTAATATTGCATCTGTGATGCTAATCGCACTTTTTTTGGATGAGATCACATTCATTTTTTACATTCTTTCATCGCTGGTCATTTCCGAAGAATGAGCTTGCTCTTAGATTTTTGCTTAAAAAGTGATGAAAGGAGGGAATATCAAAGTTTAGAAAAAGTAAATTTGACCCTCAAAGCTAAAAACATCATCTTCCTAGTTCATTTTGTAAAAAAATAATTATGATACATCAATTCTTGTAGCAGAAATAAAATGCATCATCGTGCGTGCTCACAACTGCATACAGTCTTTTTTTCTAAGGCAAGGCGCATTATAAATAACATACATACCTATTAATCGACACACGTACCAATAATTTACTGAAATCACACACCACGCGAGCTACTTTGAAAGTTTATATATATTTTTTATCAACAATTTACTTTTTTTATGCAATACATACTTTTATACTTACGTGGTTTCCATAATTATATAATTACAACGACACAACGATAACGATAAAGATGACAAGGCTGTCTGAAGGAAGAAACCTTTTGAAGCTTTTGTATTTTTAATAAGGATTTTAAATATACATATACACAAAAAAAAGTATGGCATTCCTGGCTGGCGGCATTATTGATGATGTAATAATCAAAGAATACCGTATCTATTAATGCATAATAAACAAATGACATGCTTACTTCTCTACGTTTACCGTTACTTCCTCGTTCATTTACGATAGAACGTTTATATCTTCTTCTCACTGCACACTAGCATTGTTGCAGTGGTAGCAGTAGTACTACTACTCTGGGTAAGCTAGCTACATAGTTGCTGCGGCTGCTGCTGGGAAGACAAGACAGTCATAGATCAACTTTAACTTCAAGTACAACAACTTGGTTAACTTAGAATAATGTGTGCCCCATATTTTTATACAAATGTTTGTAGATAAGCTTGTTTTTATTATTGTAAAGTGTCGTTCACTACTACTGCTGCTGCATTTAATGTACTTTATTTGTTAAACAAAAGCATAACTCCCTCAACATTCCTTACATGCCATGCCACTATTACTGTCTGAAGAGAAAATCTATAAAAAAATACATCAAGTATAAACAACTAGCGTCGTCAGATAACGCTGCAGGTAAAAAAACCTTATAGATGCTTAAGTTCCTCAACTATTACTTTACCTCCGTCCGCTAAAAAAATATAAATGTAGGGAACCTGCTATATGTATGTATTAAATATGTGTGTATGTTTGTGTACAAATAAGTTTTGCTGAACGCAGTGAGCAGAAGAAGAAGAAAAAAAATATTCTAAGATGGGCATAATAATTTATCAGTATCTGTAGTAAACTGTACATAACACTGATTAATAGTTTACCAGACAGACATCACATATTATCATTATAGACTTCATTAATTATTATAAGCGTTTCTGCAATAACATAACAGGCTGGCATTACACTCCACACACAAACACTTTGGGATTATGTCGGGTAAATTCTTAATGAGGTATTTAAAGAAACAGTTTGAAAGAAAAATGCATTGTTTAATGTAAATAGATGTAAACATCAAACGGTACGACGTCATTGATGAAAAAATGATTCACTGATAACTTCATGTTGTTGTTGTTGATGATGTTGCTGTTGTTTTTCCTTAGGAGGATGATGATGATGATGAGGATGAGGAACGAAGAAATCAATACAAGTTTTACAGTAGAAGATTTATCAGCTAGTTTGTTTTTTATATGATTTACTGGTTCAAAGTATGTATATTTTTTTTATGGAAGCGCATCATCACATCATGACAACATGTTTATGATCGTGTCAAAAAGATAGTTGAGCACCGTTACAATTAATAAGTTTGTAGTGCATAATAATTAAAGTTATTTGTATAAAATTGATACGGCAGAGAGCAACAAGACAACATAAACTTAAGTCAACTTTGACGACGGCGGCGGCGGGAGGAGCTTCTTTTATTGTGTTACCCAATAATAAAAACAGCAGCAAGCAGCAGCAGCAAGAAGAACAACAACAAGTGCATTTTTATATTGTTGTGCTCTGATCAAAGTCCTTTATTATTTCCGTTCACTAAATATCAGTAGTAGTACTTGATCAGATTACGTGTAATTCAGATTACACTACTGCTGCTGTTGCTACTGCTACTGCTACTATACTGGCAGCTAAAACGCAAAAAAAAATGGAAGACGAACTGTTGTAATAGTTTTGTAGCCACCGCAGCATAACCATTTTCAACTGAATCCATCTTCTTCCTTCAAACGAATACTACTGCATTATTATAGCGGTTGAGCAAAGAAACTAGGCTTGGTTTATGGTTGATGATGATGATAGATATAGAATGGTTATCAAATAACATTATATACATGTATTTATAAATATATGTATATATATATATATATATATATTATGGACATTGATCATTTTTATAGTAGTTTGAATGAATACGTCTTCGCGCATCATCATAACATTCTGCAGCAACTCCTATTATTATTGTTGTTGTTGCTACCTGGTTTTGTGTGCGTTGCTGCTGATGACAAGTCATCTGATGTGTGTGGTGACATGACATATTTGTATAAAAGTTTAGAGAATTTGCTCAGCAGCGATAATAGTAGATGGATATATTAGAAGACAATTTCTTTGTCCATTCTCTTTTCCTCTTACACTCGAATTTCCTGTGTTTTTTTGATGCAAATATATTTTTTAGCTGTTGCTGTTGGTGGTGGTAGTGGTGATGCGGTGGTTTTTAGCCAGACAGGTACGTGATTCCTAAAAGCTAAACTGAAGCATCCTTGTTTCATCATTTATTACTGTGGCATCGAAATAGTGTATACTCTTATTTTGTATAGGTATATATATATATTTATCTTCTAAAAAAAGTTATACAAGTATATCGGGCCTGGTTTAAACAAAACGAATGTACAGCTTATTCAAGATTTAAGAAAAAACGATCGTCTTCTTATTCTTCACATCTTATCATCACGACAACGATATACAAGCACGTAGCGTTGACATCATGTATTTTCCGTAACAGTTTGCAGAACGTGACTTCTTCAGTTGAGTGAGAGCTCTGTAAGATTTTGGGAATGAGAAAAGAGGAAAATTTTATTTATTTTTTTTTATTTCAAAGTGGAAGACCAATGTCCTTCTGCCTCTGCCTGCCTACATTGCATCTTTCTGCATTCATCCTTGCTAGAGTTACTACTACAAAAAAATGCAAAGTTTGCTGCTAGAGTTGTTAAGTTGTTATAATGTATTGTTGTGCACTTCCTCAATTCGATTTGATGCAAAGAAAAAAGAGAACATTGCAGTTTGGCAATAATATTATATTATAGGATAGTATGAATGAACTCATCATCGTCTATGGTTTTTTATGCTCCCTTCTTCCTCCTCCCTTATTTAACGAGATAATAATAATAATAATAGCTGCATATAGACATAGCGACTACTAC
The DNA here is from genome assembly GCA_027743785.1 of Sinhomidia bicolor. Classification (NCBI taxonomy): domain Eukaryota; kingdom Metazoa; phylum Arthropoda; class Collembola; order Entomobryomorpha; family Entomobryidae; genus Sinhomidia; species Sinhomidia bicolor. The sequence continues at coordinate 26,526 of JAHZMT010005013.1, forward strand.
GATAGGGTAGTAGCTTACTTACAACAATTTGTTGTAATGTAGTTTTACTGCCAGTAAATATTACTATCAGCATTGTTGTTATCCCCTTATAGAAAAAATAGGCATACAATGGTTACGTAATATTTTGGAATGTGTTTAGCAACAATGTATGTATACTATATTCTTCTATGGGAGTATTTTCCAGGTACACGTTTATAAAATTGGCAAATTTTTTTTCGCTTAATACACACACTCCCAGATTTAATCCAAATTTAAAGATTTGCAATAGCAAATTCTCTTAAGCTGCTGTGCTGTGCTTGGTATGTAGGTTGTTGTTACCTGCGAAAAAAAATATTTTGTCAAAGATTTAAAATCTGTTTTTAAGCGTAACACACGACAATCTTGATACATTGTATGTACATGATTTTTTTTAAAAAAGGATTAAAATAGTTTTATAGAATTCGATGATATATTACCGGTGTTATTACGTGACTAAATTGAGATACCACTAGTACCACCACCACCATCATCACATAATAATACTGCTGCGGCTGCATTTGCGAGTAGTCTTCATTTTTACCTTGAACATGATTTGAAACCTGTGTTTATGATGGAAGGTTTTTTTTTCGTTTTTTTAACTGAATGAATGTAAGCTGTTGAGATGTTCTCTGGCGTAGATAAATACATCAGAGTAGGTATATATGTTGGTTACATCTGCTGTTGCTGCTGTTGCTGCTGCTGCTGCTTACCGTTCTGTAAATTATGCTCACTAGAATTTTTCGATTTGTTGTTGTTAGTTGTACTCGAAATTGCTCACACAAACAATGATAAAATGTGGCAACGTCTGTGTTTACAACTGGTAGCTACATTGTTCGTAATTCATTTACATGTAGGATATTATTGTTGTTGGAAAAATTAAAAAAGAAATGTTTTACTAGCTTGCCGTTCATGTTACATGTTTGTTGGTGCTACTGTTTTCAGAAGAAGAAAAAATTTCTATACTACATAATATTATTACACACAAAATTCAATTGTCTAGCTGCATAACTGTGGCAAATTATTAAAATGTTTTAGCAGCAAGTGAACAGAAATTGTAATGTAGAAAAAAATGTACTCCTCCTCTTTGTCTCTAGTCTCTACGCTTCCTTTTTGAATTGTCAAAATCGAAAATAAAGAATAATAGTTGTACTTTTCATTTTTTTCAAAATGTTTCTCACTTAAACTGTTATTTAGAGTCATCATTCATCTATTTAGTACTGGTTACGTACGTACGTATATAGATATACCTGTATGGATGATGATGATAATCGCATATGCATTTTTCCTTCGTGGAACACATCTTGCTTCCGTTCATTCTTCTTCTTCTTCCGTCCTATCTCAGTGTTTCCTGCTGTGTGTGCGAATGCCATTCCGTCCATTTTACTAATCATTAAAATACATTATGTATGTTTATACGTATATGTATATACTTATATATGCTATTGCTCTTCCATAAGGTTTTTCTTACATCGTGTAGCAACCATTACGTCTTGCAAATTCATGTCTTCCCGTCCAATGATCACTCTATACTTGTTGTGATTTGTGACTAGGAAAATTTCCTTTTCAGCAATAAAACTTGGACATGGAAACTTGCAAACGACTTTTTACGTGAGTCGTGAGAGATGCTAAATTATATCTCGAAATAAAATCGAGAGGAAAAAGGGTGTTTGCATTGATGCATAACACATTGAAAATGTCTAGAGAATAAATAATACAGTATGCAAAAATCAAAAACGATGATAATACTGCGACTTTGCACAACTATTTATAATATACTGTTTTTTTCGAAAGAAAGTCGAAAGTAACACTTTTGCTTGTTGGTTGACTGTGACTGTGAGATAATTGTGACGATTGGTTTATACGCTTTTAAGTAAAATGCAAAATACCGTGTGGTAGCCAGTAAGTCACATAAGTTATAATTAGCTTCTTTGCTTGTCTTGTTGTCTTCCAAATTTCTGTGAAAAAATGAACATCTTTTTTTTGCGATTTTGCATCACACACATCATCCGCTATCTACTTTAATAATAAAAATGCATTCATTTGTGAAATTTTTTTTACAATGCCTACATTACTTACTACTTACTGCCTCTTCCTTTACCTACGATTCATAATTAACTGTGACAGTGAAATTGAGATAGGTATGATGAAACATATCGATTGGCTACTGGCCAGATCACGTGAATAAGTTAATATTATTATTAATATTATAAGCCATATTATTATTATTATAACTTTATACAGGCGTACATTGAAATGTTTTCTTGCCCCAAAGTCAAATTTTTTTGCGTAGGTATTTAATTTAATATTCAATAGGTGTCTTCTGAACATAATATAATGTGATAGTGGACTTTGTGCTTCAACAGAAGCGAGAAATGATAGTAAGAAAGCCAAAAATTATTCCTTGAGTATTATTGGATTTCTGATAAACTATGCTGATGTACTACTATCTATATACTTATTAGCAGGTAATTTGCATAGTTAAATTCGAGTTTACGTCTTGGTTTTATTTTGCAAGCAAGCAGGCAGGTGAGGTATTTACGCATATGCATTTAAAATAACAGGTAAGCTGGTTTAGGTGGACACCGCTACTTATACGAGTTATAGGTGATCTACACGACTACTACAAGCATATCGGTATGTACACTAGATGTGTGATAAATTCTGCCTTTATTTCCTTCACCTTGCACAGCATCATGATTAAGTTTCCCATGCAATGGGAACAGACCACTGCACATATGTACGTATTAGGCAACACAGGAAGGAAGGATGTGCTGACATAATTGTGAAATTCGTTGATTAGGTAGGCATGCGCATGAAAACTGATGTCCATCACCACCACCACAACCACCCCTCACACAATTTATCATGTAATTGTTGAGTAATGCTGCGATGGTCGTCGTCGTCGTAGTAGTAACAGTAGTAGTACCAGTAGCCCTAGCATGTCGCAAAAAATAAAATACTGATTATGTAAAGCAAATGGGTTTTTTATATCAGAACTAGACCTCAATCATCACCATCAGCAAAGCAATTTTATAGAAGCGAGTTATGTATGTTATGCCAAATACAGATTTTTTTGATTAACTTCACGATTCAGTATTCATTCATTAGTGATGTTCTTTTGCTGACTATTATAGCGTCTGACCTGAAGAACAAAGATGGCTTGTTTTCATAATATTCACAAAATGCTGCTACATTTAGTTACGCTATAACTAATTCAGTCTTGTACACGTGTAGTAGCTGTTGTTGTGAGCAGACATGCATGCGATACAAATAATGCAATCTGGTTGACCACTTGAAAATTGCCAAGACAACTGACAGACTGTCTGTAAAGGATTAAACTGCAATCAGTAGGCTGATTTACATAATTTAATGTGTAACTGCTGTACTGCATACAATACATGGAAACAAGTAAAAAAAATTTCTTTGTTAATAATAATTGTAAAAATAGTGTCCTAGTACATATACATATCAAAAAAATCGTAACATGTTCAAACAAAAAAAAACAAGTGTAACTGACGGAACTACGATTAAATCTTAAATGGTTATATGTAGTACAATATTACTACTTTTTGGTATCATTCACACGCTCACTAATCACTAAACTATGAAGAATCCCTGAGGCCACAAAAAATATCTATAAAAATAAATATAATAAATAATAAAAATATCTATCTGCAATCTGAAAGTAGGCGTCATATTATGCTACGCTTAAGCAGGGACTCAATTGTTCTAGTGAAAGTTGTCAAAGAAATGCGGTGTTATAAATTTTCAGGTGTTTCCTGATGTCTGGACACATCAACCAGATATTGTTTACATAGTAAAAAGTGTACATCATCATAATAATATTAACTAAAGTGAACAATAAAATCAGATACTGCGCTTTATGAATTATAAACTAAACGATACCATTAATAAATACTAAATGTAGTCAAGTTCACATATAAGTAACAATTATACTTAATAATGGTCGCTACTTCATATGCTGATGAATATCGCTTAGTGCGCGTAATATGTATTTTTTTTAAATTTTTGATAAAAAAATACTAGCTATTCCATTTATAATATACATACTTTACTTTAAACAGATTCACTTAAATCAGCAATATAGTACCTTCTGTGTGCCTGCTTTTGACCAGGTTTTCACTGCTGGTTTCTTTAAAACGCAAAATTTGCCATTGACTGCATCATTATCATCATCATCATCATGTTCACCGACTTTTTTACTATCTGTACGATTGAAGGAACAAGTCTTGTTTAGTGCAGGTACCTATGTAGATATTTACAATGTTGTATTGTTAGTTAGTAGATGCTCTTGTGTAGGTAAATGTACGTACCAACAACATAGAAACCCAGTGGCTTACCTACTTTTAAAAATCCAGTCTATCAGGATTTAGGCCATGCAATGCACACACACACACATAATACACACGCATGTCTTGTCGTGTGTAAACTTGTATGCGTGCACTACACCTTCAACTTGATTTATCTTAAATATTCAGTCATCATCATCATCGTCGTCGCTTTTTAAAGCAAGCTATTTTCATTTTTTTGTAAACTCACGTAGCAAAGTCACTACGAGTTTTTGTAGTGAAACCAAAAAAGCGTTATTTTCAATCAAGGTGTAGTAGAATAAAGAGTAAGAGGTCGTCGATTGCATTTTGACTGCCCGTATGAATTTGAACCAATATGATTTTCTCGTCAGTTGTTAATCCTGAAATAAATGAAAACTCATCTGAATGTTGGTTGGTTGATATTGCTGCGGCAATGGTCTTTTGTGTTCTGATTCATGATCACCATTTAGGAATCAATTTCTCACGAACTGCTTTACTTACAAAGAAGGAACTTCAATAATATTACAATTACAGGGAACGACTGCGGTATTAGTTTCCGTTGATTGACTCAACATAACACAAAACTTGGTGTTGTAACTTTTTTTTAAAAAGCTAGATCATGTGTGAATAACGACGTTACCGAAATAGGATAACTCAAGTCGTATATGGATGCGTCGCCAATCTCTCCATGTACGGCGGATGACCATTAGAAAAGCGTAATTTCTAATTTTGTTTATGTCGTTTCAATTGTACCGTTTCATCGTTCAAACTGTACAATGATAATAATAAAATGGGTATGTTTGCATTTATTGGCGAAATTTTAAACCTTGCATAATCTTAGTATGAACATTGGTGATATGGTTTGAGTTAAAAAGAAAGTCACATAAAAATGGACTTGACAATTGACTTTATTTACTACAAACAATCGGATTATGTTGAATTAACATTTTATGACGAGTTGATCACCAGTGTTTCTAAATATATTATTGATCCACTTAATTCCAAGTTTTTTTTACGAGTGCATTCGTGTTCGTATCATAATCTTGATTATATATATTTTTACAACAACGAACATGCGATTTCTAATGAGTTTACAATATTTGTCTAAGGATTTTGTGTGTCTACTTACATGGCATTACATAGCCAGCGTAAGTGGAATATATACTAAACCAATGCGAAATGCGACCATCATTACAGTATTGATCCTTTTCACTTGAGGAAAAATCAAGCGAGTATAATGGAACAATGACATTAGCTGAGCAAGCCTAAAGCAGTAGAAAATATCTTTGGTCGTTATACACTCAAAAAAGTGGACTGAGCATGTTTTTCATAAAGTAAAAAAAGTAACGTGCTTGTAAATTGCACTTTAGTTGAGTAGTTACCGTCATCGTTCCTCTTCCACACTCGTTGTTGCTAGGATATTAATAATCTTATGCTAACTTCCAATAGATTTTTGTGGGTAGCTTAACTTTGATTTAGGCACATTCATGATATATTATTACTGTCCTTTCCTGCAATATGTGCTTTTTTCTAGTCATCATGGTCAATACACCTTTATTAGAGAGGGCTCATTAAAAGTTTGCAAACGAAACGAGTAGATTTATAATTCAACACTGCCCATGTATTGCGGAAAGGTACGCCAAATTTTCCGAATTATGTGTCCTCGTTCATTCATCCCCAAAGGGGAGGAGAACGCTATGAAATGTGATTAGTCAATCGGAAACGCTGACAAAGTACTACCTCTTGTAATAGAATTCTACTCTTTTAAAAACTTTTTATGATGATATTGATTCTTTTGAATTTCTGCTACAATTCTAATTTATAATGATACTCACTACTACCACACCAACATCCTCACAACTTTTCTGTACAAGTTTGAAGTAGGTATATATGTAATGTTCAGTCGTAAACAATTTTATCATCAGCTCATTGTTCTACACCTTCTTCTTCTTCAAAAAACTTCTCTGCACAGTTTACATTCTCCCTTTAGTCTCTCCTTTCAGAAAAATAAGCATTTTCATTTATGCGGAATCACTAATATATTATGTACCTATTTATTATTTCTTAAAATCCTATACATATATAGTTAGTTATTTTTGTTGTTTTACGATTTTTGCGATTAAAAAAAGAGAGAAAAGCAAAGTACAACAACGTCTGCGAATGCCTAGTGATGCTGCTGTTACACACACCAACTTTCATAATATTTATTATCTCACTCGCAGCAATCTCACCACTACTACAACCAAGAAAAGAGCTCTGCCTTCACTCATCTCTACGTTGTGGGACTTGGCATGCTGGTAATGCGTTGACCCTTCATCATTTTTAACGAAAAGTTGGTGTCGACCCACCAAATTGGGCAACAACACAAAAAAGCATAATGTAATATTACAAAAAGTATACCTAATATGATGTTTCCCTAAAAATATGTGACGATGATGATGATGGTACAGGTAGAAATTATATATTATGCTCGCCTATCATATAGAGCATGGAAGATTTTGTGTGAAAAAAACCATGTTTATACATGGTGCTCGTTTTTTGCTGGTGTTGCTGTTCATTTCAAACTATTATTATGAATCATGTTCAACCACCAATAAAGTGTTTTTACTCAATATACGAAATGCAAAAAGTCTTCCCGGGTAATTTCCTAATGGTCACCTAAAAAATATAAAATACACAGCACAGTAGTAGTAATGGTAATAGAGGCATCCATGTAATTGACTTTTTTCTAAAACCTTATATTTTGCTCACTTTTAAGGGCTTTTTTTCTTGCTCTCATTCACTGTCAGCTACGTACAAAGTTACGTAAACGTAAAATCGATCCCTTTGTTACAATAATAATGGCGCAATTATTATTATTTTTTTATATCAGGTAAACTTTATAATCCTACACACATTTCACGGCCTAGAAATAGTAGACTAACTGACTGACTTCCTTCTTCAAACGTGTTGATACATTGAAGTACATGTGTATATAGTAAACGTAAACTCTGAAAAAAGATCTAGCTTTTCAGAAATTGTTATTATTACTACAGCAGAGTTATCTACAACAGAGTGTATTTCTTTTCTTGTGAACTTCTCTGCCTTTTAAAAATAATTGCCACGACGACCTTTACTCTGACATTTCAACTTCAATCTTTTACCATCGTCGTGTGTGTTTCACTCGACAAAAAAAAACAGAATTGTTCATCACTCCTTTCAGTTTTTTTTGGCCGTGTATCGTTGATTTTTTTGTTCATTGTTTCAACTCCTTTCTAATTCAGCATCTTTTTTTGAAAAAAGGAATCCATATAGATAACGTACAAGTGCAATGACAGCTAGCTACATTGACGATGATTGACTGTCAAATGCAAAAGCGTAATGTGTACACACATACATACTTTTACATCTGCATCATACACATGATGCCTACATGTATATAATAGCGTATAAATTGTTAATGAAACTTGCATTTCTTCCACACAAACGCTCGGTAATAATAATAATGATAGTAATGGCTGTAGACTTAACTATATCAAGTAAGATTATTATTATATTGCAGCAAAAGAAGTACACATTGTTACGTCTCTAGCTTAGATCCGTGTACTATATTACTTTTGGTAGAAGACATATTAGCTGCTCAGATACGAGAGACATTCGTAGTTAGTAATATTTATGCAAAATGTAAGCTTACAGCAGGGCACCTTTTTATCATTTAGAAACTTTCTTAGCTGCATACTTGCTTTTTTACGTAGAGAGAGAGAGAGAGAGAGAGAGAGGAGCAGCAGGACACAGTTGAAATATTTCATCTGTTGTCTGTAAACACAATGGTGCATTACTACAGAGTGAAGGTATAAATGAGGATTTGTGCAATTTTAATCATGTTGATGATAAACGAATAAATGAATTTAAAAACACGGCGCTGTAGAAGCAGCAGCAAAAGTCGCAGCGTGCTGTTTCGAAGAAGCCTGCTGATTTGTAAAAAAAATAATGAAGAGGAAAAGGAGAATGCTTTGAAAAAGGAATGACAACGACAACAACTGTTGAATATTGTGTGTGGACTCTCATCAACGTTGTCACTGTGACAATGTCCACGTCCACCGTGAACTCTATTATGCACTGTCGCTGCATTCTTCCGTCTTATGAAAGTGATGTGCTGCTTCTACTGCTGCTGCTGATGATGATGATGATGATGACGGTATTTATGTTCGCACATATAACATGCATCTTGCCTTTACCTGACGCCTGTCTCTCTACCCACGCAGCCTACACAGAATTCCTATCTAAATACCTTATAAGAGTGTGATGAAGATGATGATAATAATGGCAAAAATGGCTGGTGATAGTGATGATCATCCCCATGGGAGAACGCTAACGTGGTAATGAAAGGTGTATACATCGCCAAATACCAACCAACCATGACGTATATCAAAAAAACCAACTGTTTTGTGTGCAAAAAAGTCAACGAGAAGTGAAAGACGAAAGTTCATCTGCAACAAGAAGAACACTACTTCTACTTCTACTACTACTACTTCGCACCGTATAAGTATGCGTTTTATATGGGTATTATTTTTTACTACTATTATAAATGTTAATATACGGCATATTTGCTAAATGTGGTGCTAAGAAGAATTCATTTGCAACAGTAACAATCTTTCTTTTTTTATGTTGCATCGCTCAATCTACTTTTTCAAAAGCGTCATTCACCGTCAGAGTGATAGGATAAGGTGTGTACATCTCTCTCTCTCTCCCTTTTATATTGTATATCAAAAAACCCTCATACTCACACAGTGCCCATATAAGTATGTATCAGCAATTCACCATACCAGCAGCATTAAAAAACTATAATGTCCTCAATTACTACTGCTGCCACAACTACCGTGCTTATATGCAACTGTTGGGAATTGAGAAGACGAAAAAGTGTTCAAAAAAGTGTTCTTGTCTTTCGATGAAGGAAAATTAAAACCTGAAAGAGAGAGAGAGAGAGAGATGTACAAAGAATTATTAAAGTAGTAGTGATCTTCAACTGCAGTTAGTAGTTAAGTTGGTAGTTGGTAGTAGTAGTAGTAGTAGTGGCCCTTCTCCTTTTTTCGTGTTTGCAAGTTTCATGCTCATGAATCATCAAGTCCGTGTGTATGTGTGTGTATACTTGTTTAACTTATAGTAGTAGTAGTAGTTGTTGTTGTACTTGCACTCATCATCGTCATAATAACAATAATAATGGCATGGTTGTATGGTTGCTGCTACCTGCGTAAAAGAGAAAAAAAATGAAAAACGTAACACTTACAGTACAACTTGGCTGTGTGGTGAATAAGGGAGGGACAATCCACATGTAATGCGTTTTCTTGTAATCACTAATGTGAAATGAACCACGTCTTCTTCGCATTATTATTATTGTTATTATTGTGATTATTATTTCTCATTGTTCTGGCAACAGCATTCGCCACTAGCGACGTTCTTGCTGTCAACCAAATTAGGGAAAACTTTAAATTTACAATGATACCAGGCGCAGGTAGGGAATGCCAATGACAATGAGCAAAAATTTTTTTTTTCGTTTGAGAGAGCAATGACAACCAAAAATGAAAGCAGTAGTAGATAGTGGAGAAGAGTAGTAGTACTTAATGATATACATTAAGTGTTTATTTTTAAGGATCTACTGACCGTATATATATACGCATCACACAGCTATAGACTACAAGGAAAGGCTTTTTGTTCAACTTAAGTGGTAGGCAGATCAAATTCAAATGAGCAGAAAGGGAAGTAGACAAAAGTATTCTGTTAAAGGTTATTTTTAGACCTCGGACTGTCCATTTCTTCAAGTTGCGTGGGTAACGCTTATTTCTGAATAGAGAGGTTGACAATCATAACAGCTTCATTCGGCATGTTTTGTGCTCTGTGCAAACTTTCGGATTTGCCTTTGTCGAATCATTTTTGATTGTCGTCCTGAGAGAATAACATGTGTATACCTTTATGAACGACACACACGGACACAGTTGAAAATGCTGTTTATGCTATTTATTACAACTGTAATATACTTTGCCTACTTACATTTCAATACGCTAACCAAATCAGTGAAAGCTTTGGGATCCGCCTACATAGCGAAAAATATAATTTATCATGGAAAACAATGCAAAATGTTCAGTTGCGCGCGCGCGCGTGTAGTATTCTATCGGAAGTGTTTATCTTTCCCTTAAATCAATAAACTTTCGTTATCCTTACATGCCCAAATGTGGACACATAAAGATATTCATCTTCATTTTTTAAAGTTTTTAAATTGTACTATTTTTATGTTCATGTTTAAAAGCAGCCCACAACCCTACTACAATGTAAAGCAATAATAGTTTTTGCAAAACAAAATCATTCAATTTTATAGCCTACCTGAAATGTGTTCATTTTTTATATTAAAAAAGGCATGGACTCTTGTTTGGAGGTATAACAATAATAATAATAATAATTGCAAATAATTACGCAGCGAATATGTTATTTAGTAGTAGCAAGTTACCACACATCTTTCTAATAATCTATCTATTGCTTACAGTTGTACTACAATCTAGATCGGGTCCGATTTGTATCATCGTTTGTATCTACTACTGCTTGCTACCCCCACTGAAAGATGTTCATTAAAATTATTTTTTATTACTAGACGTAATAAAAGCGAGTATATACATAGTATCCAACAACGATTCATTTCAGAGTTTGCCAACTCTTCTTAATTAATGAAGAGGAACATTTGTAGACTACTCGTCTTCTACCAAATTGACCGTTTGCTTATCAAACGGTATAATATATGGTATGATACGATACATCTTACCCAGAAACCCAGATAGTAATAATAATATATATTTATAGGTATAAGTTCGATGCTATCTTTAAGGTACCAAGATTGCAAAAATAAAAATAATAATAGCGCATGGTACATGAATATACACAGTCAATCTGTAGTCATTATTATTACCAATCATTTTTATTGAATGGGACAATTTTGATAAATGAACTTTTTTTCTACTTTATAATACCTACCTACTAATATAATAACTGTATTCATCTAATTGCATTTTATATAACTACCCAGCATAATGCAAAAACTGTGTATGATGGAAATTCACACTCACTTAGCGTTTAAGCAGACATGCGTGGCTGAAAAAAAAACGACATGATGATTATTGCCATGTAGCTATCTATATACCTGGTACTTACTAGAAGAATCCAATAATTACTAGGCGACAACGCGCAAATTAACGTGGCTGGTGAGGAGAAGGTATATGTATGCATCACGAAAACATAACAAATTGTCTCGTCGTTCGTTCGTACATTCTCGTCGTATTCCCTGTTGGAGATATCCAATGTGCTATGTATACATTGTGTTTCAAGCTATAAATAAATATTTCACACATGAATACTCATTTCACTCGCTTGTAAATGAATGAAATAAACAAGTTTGTTCACTGATGAGTGAAAAAAACGTGCTAGTCACTGCATTGAAATGGGTAAATATAGAGACAACAGTAAACCCTACTTATCATATTACATACCTAATGTCCATTATGTAATTAAAAACAGAGAGGTAAGTGTGAGTGAGCTGCGCGCACGAGCTCGTCTCGCAAAAATATTCGCTGACGTTTCTCTCTACTTTTGGTGCAAAAATTGAGACATTGTGTTGCTGCTGACGAGTGTTGAAGATCCAGGGAGTAAAGTAATAAGAACAATAATATTAGTATTGTTATTAATGAAGCATAAAGTTGTCATTTAAATGTTATATGCACTTTGTTCTAAGTGTAGTTGTAGTTGAGCAACTGAGAATTTCACGCATGAAATTCTCACAAACAACAATGACCCAAAACATTATACGTCACTTGAGCCATTTGTACGACGACAATTTAAATGCAAGTGGTGTTGGCATTAATTTATGTTTCTTTTGATATTGACCGAGTCGTGGTGATGAGCTGCAACAACGCTTTTTGAGATGTGCTTATCCTCATGTTATTAATTAATTAGCTTGATGATAACACGAAAAGTGGAGTACGAAAGCGGGGAAACTACCTATGCAAATTAAGAATAGAATGAGCGTTTTGTGCTAAAAATTAAATTGCAGTATATTATGTTTAGGCGACTGAAGAGGAGTTTTGTGAGAACTTTTTATTTTAAATGCCTGTGTGTTACGTCTTTCATTTAACTTATTTATCTGACACAGTTTCAATTCGAGTTGGAGGATTTATATTAAACAGCCATAGAGAAACCTTTCATGTACAACGAGATTGTTGTTATGAGTAATACTAGTCCTGAAGTTAAGTTTTTAAAATGATTTTTTAAAACGATGTTTTGTTCAGAATAGCTGGAAATGTTTTCGATTCGTTTGAAATATATTCACTATGCTAACCAAATTCCAATAAAAACCAAATAATCAAATATTACTTAATACTTAAGTACGTGTAAATGTAAATGTAAATTCTTGGCTGCCATCGCATTGATTCCTAATCAATATTATTTTTTATAAGAAAACGAGCGTTTTGACTTTGTCATCATTCATTATTTTCCAAGATGAAAAAGTTTAGTTTGCTAAATAACCCAATATATTCTATGAGATAGGTACATGAATAAATCAATTTAAACCTTTTGCTATCGATTCCGTACAACAAGACTATAGTCAAGAATGTACTACTATCTTGTATTACCTATTTGTACAAAAAAAGTGGCATAATTTTGTTTTTGACGGTGCAACGAACATTTCCGGGTTAAAAAAGCAGTTTAAAGAAACGGGAGTCTTTCTCGCCCACACTTTTCTTTATCTGTTCTATATTGTCACAGATCAATGACTTGCTTATTTCTTCTCAAGTAATGAACTTTACCAAAACACTGTATTGAACTACATTATAAACTGTATTTAAAACTTGAATCCCTTTATTTTCTGCTGTCTGAAGCGGTGACATTGCGAAGTCAACTTATCTACCATCTTTTTTTGTACATATTATGGGCTATTGCGTAACTGTTGTTGCTGCACAACCTTGCTTGGGAGCCAACTTATAACCTGCGCTGTTTGTTCAACTTTTGCCGTTGTTTGCCTTTCTTTCCTATGAACTGGATATTATGCAAACATACATTATTGCTTGAAAGAGTGGTAATCCTGAAATTTCTTTTAGTATGATCATTATTATAATATATGCAATATTTTTTTCTTCAGTTCATTTGTAGATGTTACTACGAGAAATTCAATGAATATTGTGTATGGTACATTGTATCCTTAAAAGCGAATGAGTATTGTTACTGTTTTGAGGGACGTCAAGTTTTCAGAATACATTTTAATTCTTATCTTCATTTTAGTGCATTAAAATCACAAATTGATTATACAGCCATACATGTTTTTTATTAATTAAACAAATATATGTCATATGTCATGTTTGATTTGATGGTCTTTGAAATGCTTGAAAATTATACAAAAATGCTCTGAAAAAACTGGAAGGCTAATTTCTTTTTTTGACGAATTCGTTGCAAAATGACGTATTATGTATAAGATATAATAAGCTATTAATTTTATTGAAAAAAATGCATGACGTTTGCATGAAATGAATAGAAAATGGTAATAAGTGAACATTTTTTTGTCAGTGCCAATTTTCAGGTGATGACGATTAACATGTTGCAGTCAAAAAATGACTCGAATGCATTGAAGCAGCACGAAGTCGAGCAAATAGTTTTCAGCTATAGTCAAAGTGGTGGAATGCTATTCTAAGGACCATTAAAATAATGGAATAAAAAAGTCATTTTCTATTGGAGTAGTAGTATTAGTACATATAGTAGCCAACCGTCATAAGTAACAGCACAGTAAAGTTGATCATCAGGGTCATATCTTTCTGAAATCTACAACTTTGTTATTTCATGGTGCACAATTATGATTTGATATCTGGCCCAATTTCGTGTGATTTGGCACCAAATTCAACAGGAACCGTGTAAAGTTAGGTAATCCAAGAGTGCATGCATATTCGCAAAAAAAGCAAATAATATTCTTTAATAAGTAATAAATAATTTTAATAATAAAAACAATCCACCTCTGCCACAAACAGAAAGGAGCAGAGCAAACACTTGTTGCTTGCTAACTAAATTTTTTTGATGTTTTTTATTATTGACTTTTCTTTTTAAACAAAGCTTACATCTAGTTTATTATCACCCACCCTAAAGGACTGGCACAGCCAAAATAAATATTGCATCCACTTATAATAATAATAATAATAAGTAATACGAAAACACGTACTGATTGTGAATACTTGTGTAAATTGTTCTTTAGAGATAGATATTGACTACCTTTTGATGTTGCTGCTGCTGCTGCTGGTGTGCAGATGAAGGTAGTAAGCAAAAGCAAAGTATTGAAAATGGTAGCAGTCAGTCAGCGCTGCTGCTCTGACTCTCTGTGAGGGAATCAAGGTTGAACAATAAAAAGTAAGAATGAATGAAATATAGCAGTAGTGCACACACCTTTCTAAATTACCTGCAGGCAAGGCTACCTTATTTTTATGCAGAAAACGTAACATTAAAAGTTAAAATAAAAGTGATCATGATTTTATTATTAAATATTCTCAACAAAGTAACTTTTAAAAACGGCTGAGAATTTTGTATACCTAACTACGTGCCTGGGTATGTATCAAACAAGACATATGCATAAATGTTCTGTTTGTACATACATAGGTACATTTTCTTTTAAAAAAATAATAAATAGGACCAATAATAATAACAATGTTAGTCGGGTAATAAAATAATCTTATCAAAATTTGGCTTGTGCTAAACGATTTGCCCGTGAAAATAATTGAAACGCTCAGCAGAATGCAGTAGTAGTAGTTAGTTAGTTGGCTTGCAAGAGAGAAATATATAAATACTTATAGTATAACAGCATTATTATTATAATAAGCAACTCATAGAGAAAATAAGTCAGCTTTTGTAAAGTAACTTATTAAGACAGCATAAAGCAATTAAGCTTGATGAGCAAGCAATTTTTGAATTATTTTGTCTCACGCTCTGTAAATTTCTATTTGGCTAAATTTATTTATGCGTACCTTTTTTACATGCACACTAGTGACGACGATGTTAAAATTGGACATGTGTTTGGTGTGAGATAATACAGAATTACGACGCGCTACATTTTTCTTATCGCTATATATATAATTATAATAACAATAATAATAATAACGAGCAGTAATAAATGCTACGGTAATAATTAATTAAGATAATCATAACAACAAAATTTATAATTTATCTAAAGGGTTGGTTATGTGATATAGTTTGAACGACGGGTGATAAACAACTGGAGCATTCTTTATTTGATTTTTTAAGGATTTGTATTCTTTTGCTGTAGGCTTAAAATTCAAGTTAATTAATTCATTGGCTGACAGAGGTAACTAAAAGTTAGCAGAAAAAGAAATATATAATATGCCTCTAGTAACACTTTGTATATTTTAATAAGTCCCCTCACACCACCACACAAGTGTAGTGGAATGCATTAGGTATTATTATTATTATTATTATAAATGCAGAAATGTAAATGAGTTTAGAACTGTATGAATCATGTGGAATCAGAGTGAGCATCTTTGTGACCTATTTTTTCACTCGTGTAAATTTATCTGCTTTACTTATTTTTACATTAAAAGTTGAGCACATCTTCAGGTACTTTGGCGCTCGCTACATTGCACTCAACCTCCCCCCCCCCTCCTCCTCATCATCATCATTAGACAGAACAGTCTCTTGCTTGTAATAATAATAGCAGTATGTAGACGATAAACAAAAAGCAAAGCGTTCACTGAGCGTTATATGTTGTTACGTAAACAAAACATGTAACGCACACACACACACACATAAGCCAGAGCACAACACCAGAAAACTTAACGAAATAAATATTCTAATCGAGCCTAAGTAAGTGAGAGTTAAAAAAGAAACCTTACTGTGCCCCTTGCTGCCTAACCAGAATTATGAATATGAGTAATCAGTAACATCATCGCATCGTCTCGTCGTCAGCACTTCTAACCAATATTCCATTATGCAATGATATTTGTTTCTTTGTTGTAGGCAGTATAAAAACCTTGAAAAAAAGCTAATTATAAGCGTGTATAAAGTTTAGAATATCAAGTGTTCACATGCCATGTAAAAAGTTAAACTGCACTAAATAATGTTTACAGATTGCAGTATTGTTTATGTAGCAATCAACTGATTGGCTATTATGTGAGGTGAGGTAAGCTAAGGGCGCACGTAGTATGTATGGTTTTTTTGAGTAGGCTATAAAATTACAAAATGGAAATTGGAAGCCAATCTATGTGTATGCCTGTATTACTTTGTTGATGGCGGTGCGCACTAAAATAATTAAAAATGTTTCTTTAATTATATTTACGAACTTGTAGTGCGTGAGATATTATAATAGTAACGATGGAACTGGAACTAACGACAATTAAGTTTGGTATAAAATTAGCTGAACTTCCTGGTTTAATGAAAGCAAGTAAATCCAGTCTACAATTACTGCAAAACTTTCTTTCAACAATTACAATAGCAAAGCACTTGTCTTTTACTTGTTGTGTCAATACACAACAGTTGTGAAGTACCTACCATTTTGTTTTATTAATCAGTGTGAGAGCACGTAGTTTTCAATTACAACGGTATAAAAATGCTAACGATTTAAAAAAATAAATAATAAAAACAAGTTATTAGCACGTATACAGCTTGAGCACACACGGTGTAGTAAACAGTTGTAAACAAATGAAGTTTGGAATAATTTTTTTGCTTATAAAATCTTAAGATTACTAGACTACAATTAATTGGATTTTCCCAGAACAAAAAATGCTACAAACTATCATTAATTTACCAGCTAACATGATGCTGTGAGCATCTAAAAGATATTATATGAGTGTTGATTCTCCTTGATCGAATTTTGTCCTTTGTCCTTGAGCAACCTCACTCCCGATTTTCCAATATTTTGTGTAAATTTAATACATAAAAAAGCAATTTATCTGATATATTTAATCTATCTGAACATTCTATGCTGGTGTCTGCTATTGTCGGGGTTTAGACAATAAATATAACACGTATATTTTTACATGCAGATGAAAAAAGCCCATTTACGATAAACAACAATGTTAAGATGATGATAATATATATTCATAATATTTTTTTTTCTTCGTATAATTCCAAAAAGACATTTCAAAGGTTACAGGCTAGACACAACGTTCAAATTATGTATATTCCTATCACTCCTCAAATCAAAACTATGTCCACTTTTTTTGCTTTTCAGATGGGCTACAAAAATAAATAAATCAGTTGAATGTTAAATATTGAATACCTAAATCAAATCATTTTATTGATAACGTCCATGTCTCATTGACTACCGTAAGGACGCTGAATTAGATTGTGCTACCTTGGTATACTTAAATAGCAGCAGCAGCAGCGCAAAGTGACCAGGAGTAAAAAAAATGTATTATATTTGCACTACCCAACTCAAGATATAAATACACACACATAATGTTATGCAAAAAAAGAACATTATTTGTGTGTGATAAATAATGCACATGAAAACGGAGTGGGAAGTTAGCAATGTACATGATTACTACGAGTAGAGTTGGCGAATATAAATATGATCAATGATGATATGATGTTACATGGCAATGAAAATAATGGGATCTCCTTTTGATCACCCATCCGCCCCATTTGTCTTACAGCTATTTTACAATGCATTATTATTATTATTATAAAGGAATAGTATCTCAAAATTTTACAAAGATCTCCTTTTTTCTCTTTTTTTGAAGGTTTCAAGAAGCAGGACTACAAGCAACTAAAGGTGGATGGAGATTGAGATGTGCCAATGAATTAAAATGTGGTACGTATGCATGGATTTAAAATGTATTGAATCATTTCTATACTTTTATGTTTATGATGAATGGGTATTATTTTATTATTATTATTACTACCATATTTTCATGATACACACTTTTACCCAATTTACCCGCTGTAATAGATACTCTCGTAACATTTTCAGATCAATGTACTTGCAGTTTTTAAAAATTTAGATTTCTTTATGTTGACCAAGCTAACTAATATGTATACAAATATTCTTAAACACTCGTTGCCTACCTGATTTATTATATTAAATACAAATATTTGGCATGCTGCTATCATCTCTACCATGCTATTAATTTCACTTTATTAATTTGAAAATGGAGATTGGCAAATGCATACATGCACACTTAATCTGTAATTAAATTACTGAGTCACAATAAATATAGTCATAAGCCACCATCATCATCATCTCAGCATCATCATGATTATGATGAAGTATAATGGCAATATGACAACAAGTGTATCGTTTTCAAAACTTTGAAATAGTTTTCAAATGTGAAACTATAGAAAATGAGAATGTTTGTCACACAAGAACAGGTATTGTAGGCAAATTTTTGTTAAATGCCTGCAGTTGTTCACCATGTATGTATACTTATACTGCAAGGTTTATCGCATCTTTTTTTTGTAGATAAGTATATGCCTTTTCAATTTCAATGATTGTTTTTTTTTGAGTGAGCGAAACGTAAAGAAAGGAAAACTTTCATGAAATGGGTTACACTAATGATCACTAATAATAATATAGTCAGTCAACAACAACGTTCTCCTTAGATTCTATCAGAAG
>JAHZMT010005014.1:0-13455 GCA_027743785.1 Sinhomidia bicolor
TAAAATCAAAACATAGCTCAGTTACAGCAAAAAACTTAAGGAGACGTTTCCAGCATGCCTGTCTTTTGGCATAGTTTTTTTTAGAGAGAGAGAGAAGATAGAAGAGAGAAGAGAAGAAGAAGAAGAAGAGAGAAAGAGAGAAAAGGAACGAGAGATTTTCATCCAAAAGACAGACATCACTGAAATTAACATATTATTTTACAAGTCAAAAATTTTGTAATGTTAGTCTTATGAACTTGTAAAAGTTGACTGGGAAAAAAATTTTAATTCATTGTTTATCCAGCATTCAATTTTGTACATATGCATGCAGCGCATTTTTTTCAATTTCATTAAAGCAGTTTTTGGAATTCGAAACGGAAAAAGAGCTTTCCACTTCCAGTGAAATCCCACATGAGAAAAAATCAAAGATTATTTATAGTTTCAAATAAAAGCTTCTCAGATATTTGATGGAGGGGGTTGTTCTACAAAACTAGATTTCTACTATTGTGACGGAAGCATAAAATTTTATTACTTTTCCCCTTCGTTCTGTCCTCTTTTCACATACTCAAAACAGTTTGAATTTGAAAGCTCAATTTCTTCACATTGTACCTACGCAATAGCCCGAGTGAGGAAAATATGAAAAATGATATATTATTTGATAGAAAGATCTACTAGCTCTTTTTTTAAAGAAAAAAAAGAACAACTACTAGGCCACGCTGAGAAAATCTTTTAAGATAAACCATTCAAGTGTATCATGTGCATTAAAATCGTTATATTTGCAAGAAAAAAAAAGTTTGCTTCCGCCCTTTTCATTTTTCTGTTTGGGTACAATTTTTTGAACGCTCAACTACATAACATTATTGTTCATACGGTGCCGTTCATGATTGGTTCTAAAAAAAAGTAATGACTACGACCCCCCAGCATTCGACCGTAGTGACTTGTGTGTCTTCTAGCTCATGATTACAAGCTGTAGCATTACATTTTATGAGTTTTAACCTATTAAAAGCGAAGGCTACATGAACACAAAAAGATAACTCAAATAAACGACAGACAGGAAAAGGAAGGAAAGAGTCAAAGCAAAATTCTGCACTGTGAAAGGTACAGATACGTAGTACGTAGTTAACAATATATATGAATGCGAGTACGGAGAAGCGTACAGAAATGGAAATATATAAACGTTGGAGTAAATGGAAGGAAGAAAGCAAGCGTCATTATTACAGTGGAAGACTTCTTTCCTTTCTCCACTTTTTGTCAGTACCTGCAGGGCATTATACAGCAGCTGATGTTCAAACTTTTTCACGCCTAAAATTTGCTGAAACATATCGTACAGTTGCTCTTTCGACAAAATTAGCTCAGAATGAAGTGACTGTTGAAGTCGGGGTCGCTTGTTGTCCTCGTCTCCTTTGAATATACAATCAAACTTGGCCATCCATGACGCAAGGACTGTTTCTTTACTCAGTCCATCTATTTCTGGCAGGGACCTACCATAATTTTCATTGTTCAGAAAAAAGAGAAATTTCAGAATGCAAATAATAATAATAGTAATAATATAACGAACGTACAACTATATATTACGCAGTACGTGTATGCTTTTTTGATGATGACACAACAACAGAGCACTAAAAAAAGATACATACATACCTATACACACATAGACACCGTATTCATATCCATGAGTTGTAGTCTACGCCCAATATATTTTACCATTTTTGCAATCAGTTTTACCCCATTAATTTACTGCTATAAAACATTCATCACAAAAAAAGATCTCTTTTGTGCGAGTTGCTTTTACTGCTACTCTTTCCCCTTTTTTCCAATGTCAGTTTCGCAGGTTTCTTTTCTCTGCTTTGCAAAATCAGCGGCAAAGCCCCATTCTCAACTTTTCCACCTTTCTCTGTAAAGTGCTTTGCCTATATTCCTTTTAGCAGGCTAAACCGGTTGCTTGCTATAGTCGCTACTTCTTCCACTACTTTAAAGGCTGTTGCTCATGTTGCTACAATGCTTACAATACATGAGTGGTGCGTGTCTTCTTTCAAAAAGAAATAAGACTTTCTCCTTTTCTGCTGCCTCATTTTAATGCTTTTATACAAATTTTCACTTGTTATTCTTGAAAAGGGACTAATGGTCAAGTACAAAAAAAACTTGATTGTAACGTGTCACTTGAAAGCGTTATTGTATAGAGTGCCAACAATTTTACATAGCTTTAAATTTAAAATGTTGGCTCGTTATGAATCCAGTCAATTTTGGAACAAAATATGTATGTGTAATCAAACGGCAAGGTCAAATTATTAAAAAAACGCTAACAACTTCCACGGAAAAAATTGCAAAGAAATATTTTCTTTTTGTGATGAGCTGTAAACATGTTTTGTCGACACAAGTGAAATCAAGGGCAAGTGAAGCTAAAAGGGTTGTGATATAAATTTCTGGTCGAGTGGTACAACTATCAAGGAGTTGTTGTTCATGAAACGACTAAAACTAGCGTCCGGTTGTGCCATCACCCCTACAAAGTGCACTTGCATACACACTTGATCATCATCATCATCATAGACTACGCAGTTTTCTTCCAACTTTAAAGGCAGCCCAGGAAAAGGCAGCATTAATATTTATGTCGGGAAACAGAACATGAAAAATATTTACGTTGTGTAAAACACATACCTAACACGCTTCTCCACATTGTTCTTAAAAACTTCTCTAAAGTCATGATGTGAACAAGCCCCGGCTTGAACCATTCTGAGAACCCGTTCTGATTTTAGAAAGACTTCAGTGTAGTTGAGAACAGCATTTTGAAACGCCTCATCAGCAGCTATTTGAGTATCACCCTTCAGAAAGCTCTGTGAATGTGGATAGAAAAAAAACAGAGTATAGCACAAAAAATGTATACACATTCATTATTATTACTATTATTATTATCGTTATCATTCGCACACTTTACGGAATGCTTCCGTACGACATTAATGAATCAACTGAAGAAGCCAGCAGGCTCTTGGAAAATAACTATTAATCTCGCCATTAAATTCTTCTTCAGTTTCTCCTTCCGTCAGCAGTACGGTATTTTTGTGTGCTCAAGTGTGTGTATGCCTATATGTCTTCTATATTTATTATATACCTACACACACTTTCGCCATTGTTTCACATTACTACTTCTTAAGTCAGTCATAACAAATGCATGTATTCTCATGTGAAAATGTAATATTTATGAGATGCATGTCTCATTATTATATACAGCCTTCTTTACAAATTATGGGGTGTTGTGAGTCTTTCAGAGCTTCTCTATCTTTCCAGCAGCAGCAGTTGCTGCGGTGTGTGTGTGTGTGTTTGTGTTTGTGTCACCGTAAAGAAAACAACCAAACAAATTCACCGTATAAAGTTAATGGTTGTAAAATTGTTACAGTAGTCGGAACAAGAGGCATTATTATTAACTTTTCAACCAAGTAATAAGAACGCTATTCTGCGTAAAAACACTATAATATTGAGCACGAAACTGCTATTTGTGTAGTTGTTTTCCCGATTCATTCAACTAAAGAGTTGTTGTGTATAGTGGTGGTGAACTTGGGTGCATGATAATGCGTACGTCCCTTAACAGCAATAATGTGGCTAACGATAAGTGGTAATAGTTATAGTAATAGTACATTGCTACTTTTTCTCCTTCCGTCTTCTTTGATGTTCTCTTTTTGGAGAAACCTCTAAAAAAAGAGCATGTAGCATTCGTATTCATCATACTAGAATGCTTTCTTATGAAAACTTTCTCTTTAGAATGGCATCTTTGTAAATAATAGGGTGCAACTTGACTCCCCATTATCCAAACCAGTGGGGTAAATTATATAAGATATTGTTAGCTGGCAGAGGAATAGAGAAAACGTTGTTGATGTTGGCTGTATGTGAAGTATGTATAGGCGATGAGAAAAGGATGTAGTGTAGTGAAGTAGTCATTTTGAAATAATAATGGAGACCATGCTTTCCTAGTACCAATTTATGTAAAGATGATGGGGTGACTTGAAAAAAAAACACTTACCTGAAAGCGCAAATGTATCGTGTCTAACTGAGATTTGGTGACTTTCGTATGTCTTTTTGTCATATCTGTAGGCTGTTTGGCGTTGAACGGATATGCTATACACCTACAGATGAATACATAAAGCTGTAGGCGAGTCTTCCTCAACTCCTCTTCTCGTTCTTGTTTCTCCTGAAGAGTAAGCTGAAATATTCAGAGAAAAAACATTTATATAAAGTAATACTTTCTATTGTTACTATAGACAAAGCAGCTTACTTCCATAGTTATTTATCCCCCACGTTATTATTATTATTATTATTTATTAACAACCAAATGACCCACACAAAATTATAGTTTTCTAAAAGCAGTTATAAAGTGCCTACATATGTACATAAGCACTAGTCTTAATAAAATGTTTGATATTTTTCTGTGCAAAATAAATACGTAAGGTAGATAAAAGAAAGAAAAAAAATCATTCGACGATGGAAAAAAATAAGTATGGCTACACTAGATGATGGGCATGTTACTCGGTGATTAGTTGGAGGTTTCACGACACAGCTTACATTTATTCCAGCCTACTCACTCAAGAGACCGGTTATTTCATAAATTGAAAGCACGTAACAGGTATTCTCTTATACATTATTTTCATTTTTAGTAGTAAAGTGACTACCGCCTACCTGTAAAAAAATCTTACATAGGATCGTTATTTCCGAGCGTCACAACGTTTGAATATTTTTTTTGGTGAGCATTTTCGCATTTTGTGACAATATATGGAACAAGCTACTGATACTCAACTAGATTGAACAATGATTTAGGTAGCAAAGAGCATCATCATCATCAATCTCCATTATAATATTGTAAAGTGAATGCTATTTAAGGCTATTACTGGTAGTAGAGAAAAGTTGCCTAATTAATTTCAGTAGCGGCATACACTAGATAATTTCCGTGAAGCCATTTCCTATACAAAATTTAAGTGATGAAATACACATGATTCTTTTTTTTAGTTGAGATTGAAATGCTTTGTGTGCTCTCTCGTTTCCATTTTCCTTTTATGAAACAGTAGAGTGAAACACACTTCTGCAAATTATAACAAGGTGAAAGTATTTTCAGATTTGTTAAGTGATAGGCTGGAGAATACGTAGAATAATATGACGGTATAACGCTTAAAATAACATGAAATTTCATCATCAGCCTCGGCGCATAGAGAGATGGAGAGAGAGAGAGAGAGGGAGAGAGGTTGGTGTTTTTATGCACGGAAGTTTATATCTTGGCGACGGAATGCTGGAGCATGTATATAAACCTATAATTTGAAAGTGTGAAGTACATGTACGGTATTCATCAAGTATCAAAGTTCAGCTTGAAAGAAGTACACATGTCAAAGAGAAGCTGTACATATGACACTCTAAGATGTGTGCTGCGAGTGGATAGATGAATAATAATATTTTCCCTGCAGCATTTTGAAAAGTGGTAACTCCATGATTCTTATTTAATAAGTAAATATAAATAGATTTTCGACATACGACTCTTGCTAGTGCAACTGCAGAGGAGAACTTACTAAAAGTTAGTTTATTCACAGAAAATTAATTTAAGCAGCCCAACGACTGACTTTGGGTGTAACGAGGAAATCTTGTTACTTTTAAATTGAAATTGCCTTAAATATTTTAGTGCTTCCAATTAAATTTGAAGAGGAAGTTCGTTTGAGTATCAGAAGTAGTTTCAGGCATATTACGGTACGGTGCCGTTGAAAAATAACATGAAAACACAAAATTGGCAACATATTTCGCGAGTAATAGTATTACTTACTGTCAAGCCACCATGAGATAATCTAGAAAAGGCAACAATTATTCTCACATAGTTTAACAATTTAAGTGTAGAAGCCACTTGTGAGCTGAAGTGATCAAAATTCAATGAGTAGTTGGCCCTGGGCACAAAGTAGAACAGCGCCGCAATGACGGAGATGCTGAAATGGCAGAAATTTATTTAAATATTATTATTTTTCTCCTAAAATGTTTGAATAAAAAATTTACAACTCCAGTTTGTGACATTGCTGGCCAAAAAAATGAGTCCTGGTAATGTAATACTATGCAAATCACATTGCCCCGGTTTAAAAGTCTTTCTCCAAGCACAACTTTAGCTCTTCTTTACTAAAACGTATTCTCTGCATTAAAAATGTAGAGTATCTGTCTCTGATTTCATGACGAGTGAAATGGCTATAATGAATGTAAAACATAGCAGATAAATATTGTGAAATGCTATGGAAACATTCTTGGAAATTGATGTTCTTAAAAAGTAAAACAGCGGCTTATTGAATTTCAAAACAAAAGTGCATACCGTCGGCTATGATTTCAAAATAAGTACAACGTCCTAGTAGTATTTACATTCCTGAAATAATGTATTTATTCATGTGTTTGTTTACAAAAACAAAAAAATAACAGTTCTAGTTATGTCTTGTCTCTTTTTCTTACATTTTTTATATTTTTCCTCTCATTCCTTGTCCCGATTCAGTTTCTCCGCTGAGCAGACTGGTAAGAAAAATGTATGGTAGTACACACAACTCTGCTAAAACTATTTTTTCAAAAAAAAACTCTTTTACGCTTTGTTCTCAGTTCTTAAAGTTGTTCAAGCTTCAATGAAAATAATGAGATAAAAAGAGAAAGAAAATATTCACGCCCAGCAAGTTGTCTGCTGTGCTTTCTACTTGCACCAATTGCCGTGCTGCTGTTTTGCGCTGCCTAATGGATTTATGTAAATGCCACAATCACGTTTTCTGAAATGGTATTTTGTCCGCACATTGTTCGCATATTTGTTAGTTAAACAAAAACAGAATATCATGTTGCATCATAATCATAACAGTAATGCACGTATGGTTTATACGCTGGCATGATCACTGGCACAATCTCATTTACATAAGTTTTACTTATTTTCCTCTTCATGCATTTGCTGCTCTGCTGTTTTTTTTCTGGTATGCAATTACTTGTAGCTAGGTAACTTGTCGTCTTTTTAGATTAAGACACAAACAAGTTTTCATGTTAAAACCGTACTTTACTACTAAAAGGAGGAAAGAAAATGTCTAGGTAAAAACTTTCCGTGGTTTTCTTTTCTCCAAATTTGTTTACTCAAGCATTACTAACAAAAGACGGCTCGGCATTTCAAAACGTATACATTTCATAATAAAATTCTTTTTTTAAACTTGTTATCGCAATTTTCATTAAATAGGTCATATTCTGTTTTCTTTAATGATTTTTTGCACTTTCTTTCGTAGCTTTACTAGTAGCGAAAGGAAAAATTTGTTCATTGCGTCATTGATACAGTTATGAATCTATTACTAATTTTATCTTGGCTAGAGGTTGTATCTGTTCAGCTTGTTGTTTAGTTCAATGGCTAAAACTGTACTGTAGTTGACGTGGGTCAGCTTCGCTTGAGTCAAAGGAAAGAGAGTCAAAAAAGGGAAGCCAGAAATAGACAGTGTTAATTTTCAATACTCTATTTACCTACATAAATACAAAAATTATTAGCTCGTTTCTGTGATAAGAGCCCACTAAGTTGCGGTAGTGTATACAACAGATTGATGTTTCAGCGTAATAATAATTACAATACCTAAAAGTCGAACCCAATAACCACAAGCTTTTCACAGTTTCTGTGAAAAAAAAATGTTTTGCTTGTCTACTGGTTTTATCGAATAAACTGTCAAGGCCAATTTATTTTGCAAAGTGAAAGTACCAAATAGGAATTGTGATTAAATTGGAGTTTGTTGTGTGCGTAGAGCAATGCAGCTTAACAGTTACCTTATTGACCTTGCCCTTATACATACATGCATGTATGCAATAGGAGTACAGTCAAGAAAATTAGTGATAGCAATCATTGTATAGTAATCAGCAAGCACAATATTTTATCTATGTTGCTTTTTCCCATTAAGTAGAAACGTAATTAATATTATCTAAAAGCTAAATAGAAATGAGCTGTGGAAAGACGCCTAATTACAACAAGAGTGTATGAAAATGTATTAATAATTCTGTATTTATGTCATTCAATTTTTCCTCAGTGTAATAATAATATCTCAGTCCCTTTTTAGTAATTTTCACCTCGCAAGAAACACGGCATACGGTATGTTTCGTTAATGCCTTTTAACCAGAAAAGCTTAATCAGAGAGAGAGAGTGTGTGTGTGTAAAGCATTCCTTTTCATTTCTGGGTTATTTAGTGTTGGAGACCACACTACTTTAATTATACCTTTTGCGTCGTATGCTTCAGTTGTGCTGCCCACATTCTTAACTCGATTTCTTTTGACGTCAAAGTTCCATCGGCCAAGCTGACATGTTCTGATTATCTACAAAATCCTTACGGACGAGCGCTCTGGCAACTCAGTCAGTTCTTTCAGAGCGGCCTTAGACACAGTACAATCTTTACTGCTTTTTTGATACACGGTGAAAACGTACAATTTTTTATATATCACATCGTACAGGATCAAGAAGCAAAGCTGATGGTCAAACAAAATGTATATAGGTAATAATATTCTCTGAAACCTACAGTTTGTTCGCTTACCATTTGCAGCGTGATGCAATAGTCAGAGTTTTAAGAAAATTTTCAGGACAAATTTTACGCTGTTCTGACAACGCTTGATATATGCCTGTTGTCATTCTACTAAATCTTTTATCTATGTACATTTCATACTAAAGTTACAATTAGGTACTCCTTTATTTCAAGCTAGAAGTAAATATTAACTCAAACTCAAAAATTTTATCTGCTGTGCTGAGGCCAAGGAAATGCACCCCAGCAGCGCATCTGCATAATATTAGTAGTAGTCAAAATTGAGAAAAAAGTTTAATATTAGCTTTTAGTTATTTCTTTCTGATTATATAACTTTTATTTTTGCAACAAACAAAACATTCCTACAACCTCAAATAAACGTCGTATGCATCTATTTGGATAACATAATGCATCCAACTGAGCCGCTACTTTGTAGCACAACAGCGAGTAGTGTACGCTTATTGTTGAACTAGAAGAGAGGTCATTTTTCGCATGAAGGGATATTTCACGTACTCCGCTACCTATTCGCAGACAGAATCGTTCTTTACCTTGGCAAACAAGTTCGTTAGTGATAAGAAGGAAAATATAAAAAAATAAACAGGACCTGAGACGATACATAAACTATAAAAGTCCTTGCTCGCTCTCGCATTGCACACTTCTTTTGCAGAAGAGAAGAGACGACGAGGACGACGTCGACGACAACAACAACAGCAATAATAATAACATGAACAATTCCGAGAAAAATAATAATTTTCCTCTGAAGAAAAATGACTTGCGTGACGGTAGTGTGGCGGTTTGTACGTGTGTGTGCGAGAGAGCGGATTTATAGAATGAAGAAGAAGAGATAAGGAAGAACATTCTTTTTAGTATATATTTATTATTACACTGACTGGAGAAATAAAAATAAGGATGTGATGTGATACTAAGCAGATACTGTGTTTTTTAACGCTTGAGTATACTTTCATCATCATCATATCATGATCAGAACGCGGTTCTTGTGAAGAGACATGTCCTGTCCTACTGCTTTTGATAGTGATAGTGGCAGTGCCGACGATGCCTACTAAAATGTGCAAAAATATGAAGTTGAATGTGTCATATCACTTTTTTGCATTATAATGTAACATTTTATCATATTAATACTGTGCTATTAGTGTTGCAATCGATATTGTTTCACGGCTTGTTACAATCACTCATCATCACTACCTTATGTTCATGAAGTGCACAGTCTGTTTTAATATGTTCTTAGCATGCTCATGGAAACGACAATAATATTGCAGTTTTGCAATGACTTCAACCTGCCAACAAACTAATATTTAATATATGCTGCCTCACACACTCACATACACACAGACACAGTCAGTCAAAGTTACGTCGTGTATTATTTTTGAGTCTATTAAGGAGACTTTATTTTTAGGATTTTGAGACAGAACACGACATTGATTTTAAATCTGTAAGTGGAGAGCTCCTGTTGGTATCCTGTGGTACATGATGCTTAAAATGACATGGAAAATCCGCTCTTTCACTTTGCCTTTGTGGAACATGTAAAAGTAGCAAAAAGACGAGAGAAAAAAAATATTGTGGAACTGCCTTTTGCTTGCTTTCATAGATTTTCAATTTTGTGCAAGCAAAATACCTAAAATTAGGTCGTGTCATGCATGCACACAGGGTGAAACTACTACTTGTAATAATACTATGTCATGACTCATGCAAATTACTCTTGACTTCTTCACTCCCCAAGTCCCAAAGTGATATCCATAAAAAATGTACATATATATGAAACGATAACGGAGCAATCCAATCGAAAGACTGCAGTACACACACCGGTGGTGGTGTTGTCGCTCTGATTTTTGTTGACTTGCGAACAAAAAGTACTTTTATTGCATGAAGGTGATTCTGGTTTTACCATTTTTTTAAGCGCAATCAAAACATAAAGTTCGCAACAACAGCACCACAACACCTGGAAAAAAAGTTTACCTATGCCAACACGACGCTTGTTCGACTCCACATAAGAAAGAAAATCTTTTAGGACGTGTTCATCTACTCACAAACTGATCAAAGCAAGGTCACAACTTGTATTAGTACAAGGCCTTTTCCCATACATTTAATATAATAAATGCGTGCACATAAATAATATCGACGTGTGATAGTGAGCGGTTTTTGAAGGATAGGGTTGTTTTTGATGGTAGTTGCATATCTACGTGTAACGACACTATATGAAGTGGAAGGAATAAAGAAACACTATATATATTTTCTCCATCCACCCACCGAAATATATATATATATATGTATATACATATACATAAATGTATATATTTCGTTTCTTTTAGTTGTATCAAAAATAGCATGCCAATAAATAGATCAATACATCTTTCACCGTTCTTTCTAATCAAACTTTTTCTTCGCAGTGGGTGTACCACTGCAAATATCAGGAATAGGAATGTTCATTTTTCTACGTGCTTTCAATACAAAACTTGGTCTCCAACTGGTTAGCTAGGTATTAAATCACTGTCATTAATTAATAATGTATTAATCACCGTCTTTGTTTTCAATGTTTTCTTTAACAAACTTTGCCCAATACTGAGAAAGTTTTTATATGCCCAGCTCATTTGTGTGAATGTTATAAACTGTTTAATGTACTGTTTCCAAGTATTTTCGCTATTTATCAAAATGCATTTATTTTTACCTGTGGGTCGGCAGAATCCGTCACTGTTTTTTCAGACACTAACGATGGAGAAGGCGATGTGGGTCTCTGAAGGGCAGGCCCACGTAGCGGCGTCCCACCGGCACTGATATTGCTAACACCAGAGCCAGAGCCCAAGCTTCCCGCCTGTGTAACATTGAGGGTGTCTGTGGACGTTGTGCTGTTGGGCGAGAGTGACCGGTGAGAGCCCGGATGGTGGCCGTGAGGAATGTCAAGGCTTTCTTTGCCGTGAGGCTCATTGTGGTGACCCTTATGATGGCCCCCGGATGCAGGTGCATCGCGTTGCTCATCATCACTTTCCTCTTCTGATGAGCTTGGGTCGATCATGTTTTATAAATCTGTAACAGATTGAAAATACACCAAAATACTAAGTAAGCTTTCCAAACAAAATATCTATCGGCTATGCGGATGTTGCAAAGAAATGAGAAAATCGTCTCATTTATTAATCTTTTTCCTTTGACAAATGTAGCCTCAAAACTTTTTCTTTCGTTCCGTTTAAAAAACATGCTACAAAACTCACCAGTGATAACTCGTTCTTATCGCAATACTTTTTACGTTTTTTTTTTTCACAAATAGCAATTTCACAACCAACTGCTCATTTCAAATCACATCGCAAGCAAATAAATTTTTTAAGCTTTTTTCCATACAAATTTGTCACTACATTTGCCTAATAATATTCCCCAGAGGCTTTGCAATGTTCACTCCAAACTTGATCGTATATACATATATCAATATTTTACAGTTTTTTGAATCGAAAAAGCAACACAAGCGTATGATATAATCACGGATCGTTTACTTATACTAAACTCCTGTACACTCAATAGAAATGATTTAGATTCAGTTTTTTTTAAAAAAACAGGATTTTATTTGCATTTGCACGTAATATTTTTTTTTCTATCACAGCAAATTGCAAATATTTTTACCATATGCGCATTTAAATGTACAAACCTTTTTTTCTGCACAGAAACCACTGTTCACTTACGAGAGAGCAGGGAATTAAATTTTCTCAGGGGGCAAGTGAAAAGAAAAGCAAGTGAAGTGAAAGAAGGGTACTTTTCAGCACAATATGTACTTGAGGGTCCTTCTCTCATTCATTTTTTTATTACCAGAGAACCTCATCTATTTGAACAGACACGTGCAATGATTTAGGCAGTGCTCTAGATATATATGTATATACACGTATGTCTATCCACCTTTTGATGAGAGTGAACGCACAATAATAATGCAAAAAGCTGCCTCAAAGTTTTTTTTGCTGACTTATATTCATGAAATGAAAATCACTGGAGCAGAGAATGGGATGAAATTGAATGCGGTAGTGCGGATGTTGCCGATGTCTGCTGTTTGTGATGATGACTGAAGGAGAGGAAGAAAGCGAATGAGTGAATGATGTTGATGGCAGAGGAGAAAATAGGGAAAAAGTGCTAGAGAAAATATATACCTACCTACTATCTGGTAGCTGAGAAAGCAGCTTCTTGCTGCTGCCTGTACGATCCAACCAACCAGCCACCTTTATCTACATGTAGGTTATATGCACATGTTTTTAGTGAGTTTCACAAACGGAAATTTCATTCACTCGCACAGGCACAGGCACACGACACACACTCTCACTGCATTTAGGAAAGAAAGATTCGTCTCGACATCTTAAACATGTTTGTATTTCTGCTTTGCTTTGCCCTGTTTATTCGTACTTGTCATCGTCGTTAGTTGTATCATCGTTACTGCTGTTACCTATTTTCTCTTTCTTTTTGACTTTCGTTCCGCAAGAGATTGCTAACTTTTACCTAAAAAAATATCACGTGTTTTGATACGAGGAATACGGACAGTCTCTTTCATTTCATATCCATTGATATTGACAATGTCATATGTCTTCACCATTACTTCCGTCATCCTTCTACATTCTTTTTACTAAATCTAGCTAATTTCACGTACATCAGTACACGGATAAAACATGTACCCAAGTACACAACAATAACTTGTAATCGTATTACTGTTAAGAGCTTTAGTTGATACAATTAGCTAACTACTACAAGAAATGCATAAAAAATATGAACAAAGTGATTCCTCTCTTCTGTCCGCACTCAACTTTTACACTTTCCTACTTTTCTCTTCATTTTATATTCTCATGTTTCTTTGTAGCATAATATTCAATTCATGCTTTTCGGGTAGTTCTTGTTTGTCTTGTCAGTAGCAATAAATAAACTAGTCATGTTAACCATGATGGAAAATACGCAGCTGAAATGTCAACTTTATACATGGAATTAA
>JAHZMT010005015.1:0-11018 GCA_027743785.1 Sinhomidia bicolor
TTTAGAAAATGAAGATACTCATTTCGTATCATGAATCAATTTATTTATGTAGCTACAATACTAGCTTTTAATGAGTGCATGTTGAAGTTGTTTCATAGTTTTAAAGGCTTGTAAAACCATTCAACTTTATAAAAGTGTTCTTCACGTTATGTTTTATTTTTCAAACATAATAATTATTTGCAACTCAAATTATTTACAATATATTCCATCATTTTACTCAAAGCTCTTCAATGCGATGAAGTATGTATTCAAGTGTCTATTCCGCGAGAATCGGCTGAAAAAATTAATAATGCGCTACACACATCCTGACTAGGGAAACATAAAATCTTTCAAAACCATACAACTACGCCAAATACTTTTGCATGTCCTTGTGTTTGATTCCTGTTCTTCTATATTCCGACCTTTCCTTTAAATATTCAGCAGTACATTCCTTTTTGAAATTTTCATCGTTATACCACTTTGTTAGACAAGCTTTTAAGAGGGTATTTTCGTTTCTACATTTTACAACCATAATGACGCCAGCAGCTTGACAGCAATCTGAAAATTGCTTCACGACCTCGGTGCATTTTTCTACTTTGGCCCGATCCCTCATTTTCATTGGAATCATTATGTCCTTTTCCACTTTCCTCAGGCTAGTATCGTCCGGATCACCTGGAGAGTTTAAACATGTATTACTTACTATAAAATAATGTGTCTTTTTAATATCACGTAGCTTTCACCAGTAGCGGACCTACCTAAACCGTACGGATTCTTTGGATCTCCAGTGGGTTGTCTGAGCTTTCCACGCAAATTTGGGGGAGCAGTGGGAGGAATAATTTCTGAAGTTGATTGCTCATTAAATGCCATTTCACTAATGATACAATGTTACGGACATTAGCCAACGCAAAAACTACCCACCTATCACTGTTGTGAATTATTCACAAGACTAATTAGTTTCAATTATGACAATACGCCAGAAGAAAGCGTTGAACTATCCGCATTCTTAGTGCATTTACATAATCTCTTTGTCAAAACGCTCCAACAATCAAATCAAACTAGAAAAAATTCGATTGAGAACGATAAAAACAAACTATACTGCAACAAACACATCGACAACGACAACCTGAACATAAACTGTAAACATAAACATGTGATGCTTTATGTGTATTTTACTTACCACCGTCATATCAACTTAACATTTTCAGCTGGTACATTGAACAGAATAGTCATAAAGTCATATCTGATGCCGCCAAGCTGCCCGGTTGAAATATTGCATAGTCAGTTCTGTGTTTGTCTTTCGATTCTGCTGACTGGGTATGTGTAATCTACTACTACATGTCATCGCATCATCTTCTTCAGTATTTGCTTGCTATCTGTCGCTGTGATTGTGTTATGTTGTTGGCTGACTGACACAGCAAAATTTTTAAAAACTCAAACTTTTAACGCAATTAAATAATTTTGAATTTAATTATTTTATAAAACAGGTGATTGGTATTGTCAGAAGGGCTTTTGTCCGTCGTGAATAAACTGTAATTTACAGTTTTAGACGTTCTGTTTGTTTAAGTTTACTCTTTTGATCGTGTAGGTCATCGCAATTTTTGCGTGGTATAAAAACTACTAAACAGCTAAAGATGGATCGCTTACTTAGGCTTGGAGCTGCTATGCCTGGTGGTAAGAACGTACAATTTTAACTGTTTAAAAAATCAGGATAACAGAAGTTAATAATTTAAACATTGGAAATACAGGTCTTGGACAAGGTGGCCCCCCTGCGGATGGTCCAATTGTTGATACTGCTGAGCAAGTATATATTTCGTCCTTGGCTCTTTTAAAAATGTTAAAGCATGGACGAGCTGGAGTACCTATGGAAGTCATGGGTCTCATGTTGGGTGAATTTGTTGACGACTATACGGTCAGGGTTATTGATGTTTTTGCTATGCCACAATCGGGAACGGTAAGAAATTAAATGAACAGTAAATGTTTTGTACTGCAAAAGTAATGAAAGAGTGTCAAGTTTTAAAATATTTGGGTTTTATAGGGTGTAAGCGTTGAGGCTGTAGATCCCGTGTTCCAAGCAAAAATGTTGGATATGCTGCGGCAAACTGGACGTCCTGAAATGGTAGTTGGATGGTATCACTCTCATCCTGGTTTCGGATGTTGGTTGTCTGGAGTTGATATAAATACTCAACAGAGTTTTGAGGCTTTGAGTGAAAGAGCTGTTGCCGTTGTTGTTGATCCCATTCAATCTGTAAAAGGTTTGTTGTTACAATAATTGCAATATATTTTCGTATTGATGATAGTTGATGTTTGCTAACGTACAGTTTGTATAAAACATTATTAAATATTTTATAACTATAATTGTGTTGCTTGTAGTACAGTATTTTGCAGTAGTACAGTATAATTTGTATGCAATGAGCTTATACATAAAATTTTTTCCATGAAAATAGGCTTTGGAGGAAGAAGAAAAAATGACACCAGAACAGTTGGCGATCAAAAATGTAGGAAAAAGGGACCCAAAACGACATTTGGAAGAACAGGTACAATATTTAATATGCAATGAATCTATGCTCTGTATATTTCCACCTCGCAGTCAAGGTCCCATAAGGTCCTTGGAGTTTACATCCATATGATATGCAGAGTAAAATGCCAACTAACGGTGTAATGTTTGTTGTTAATTTGAAGGTTGACCAGTTGATGAGCGCTAATATTATCCAAAATCTCGGAGCAATGCTACATACCATTGCTTTCAAGTGAAATAATACTAATCATTTAAGTGTTCTCTCGACTTAAATGTATTCTTTATATCGCTAAAATAAAATATTTGTATTCATTTGATCATTTTTGGTATTTGTGTGGTGGAAAATAAAGTGTATCTATGTATATTTAATGTTTAATACAAAAAAATTGTAAGTAATTAAAACTAAGAAATTGTCATTGATTTATTCATCCATCCATCTTTTTGTACCCTGACCGGAAATGTATTGATATAAGGCGTAATCTCAATATAATACTATGATCATAGCAAGTGTCACGTTGAACACTGATCGTGAGTTCATTTTCATAATGTCAACAAAGTATTGATAAAATTGAAACGCAGCTCCAAATTTGTGATTAAAGAATACTTTTGTACAAGTCAATTAGGTCCAAAATAGTAAAACAAGTTTTGTTCAGAGACTGTGACAGCCAAAAACAAGAGTAATACTGTTATCCCATCACCTCAAATTTAAAACTAACACACGTATATAGGTAGGTGATTATTGATTACCTGTGGCATGCAAACTCAAGCAGTACGTGTACAATTTCCATTAACATACGCGAGGACAAAAATCAGATATCTCAACAACAATGACTACGGTAAGCTTAAGCTACTGGGTTGACCATTTGCTTTTATTTCCAACCTATGCATGGAAATGGATAATTTTATGGCGCTTTTGCTATTAGTGTCACTATGTGCAGAGAACTGTAACGGTCCAAGGTTGGCAATAGTGAGTAAATGCTAGTATAACAAACAAAATGAATGCGCTTGGGCTGCACTAATTGTTCATTTTCATATTCATGATTAGATTATCAATAATGAACAAAAAGGAACAAGTTTTTTATTATGAAAACTGAACTAAAGTTTAAATGACATATTTTATGAAATGAAACAATCACAAATAAGGCATTCTATTAACTGTTTAACCAAAAGTATATTAGTAAACAATTTTGCTTATAAAATTTCTATGCATTCTATCATGTACATTTACTTTGTATGTATTAAATATACAGAGTATAGAGTAATGTTTTGGAACTATAGCCCCAGCCCCGATTTCTGACCGTATTTCATTGAGGATTTTATATTACAGATATAGAACTGCTCTGTCTTGTGTCCTGTTTACTTGACAGAATTCCTACCAAGCAAAATAATTAGTTTACGTTTTAATTCCTTTTAATAAGTTGTCTAGCAAAAACTGGTGAAGCGTGAAGGTCGTCAATGCATACAAGAAGTAATCCTACGTTCACTCGCTATAAATAAACCCATAAATCCGTGTGTAACTTATAATCATTTTTATCAAATTTAACCATATTTATCACAAATTAATGTGATAATTGTACTAGAATCACATTATACGATTGAAAACTGCTAGCTCATAACCCCAGTTGAAAGGACGTAGTCGTTAAATGATTATAGTTATTTTAAGTATCATACATATTCATTTAGTTTTAGATCTTAATCAGCAATACGATTTTTTTACAGTTTGCTTGTTTTTCTGGTGATCTGATTATATGTATGCATGCATACACTTGGTCGTTTATGCGATAATTAAGCTATTGTCTGTACAATAAGCATAATATAGTTGTAAAAAACTGATCCTCGTACTACTGATCCTCGACTAGGTAATTAAGCTTAACAGCAAAAACGTTCCCGTTTCGCTTGGCTTATACTCACAAGTAGGTACATGGTACATATATTGAAAGAGCTATTTATAAAAAAATTTGTATTGACTGATAATTAGTTGGCCACTTATTGAACCAAACCTCCTGTTCCGATCTTAAAAGTGTCCAAGTTATCTTGACACAATAAAGAGTCTCAGTCTCAATTAGTTTTGTAATCAAAGGAACTGCAGACAATCTTGACAGGTGATTTTCTACATATACCGGTTATTATAACTAAAAAAAATTGACTCATGGATAAACGAGACAAACTTTTTTAAAGTGTAGAAAAATTTGCAGCTCTTTATAATTATTTTTAACTATTCATTAATCTATATATTTAATAAGAGAAGGTTCTCTTATTAAAAGTGCACTTACAGCGGCAGTATAAGGAATAGCCATTAGAGAAAACGCAATGACCGTACGTTGTATCTTGCTGCTACAATATTATTGGGATGTGCTTGTAATGTTCAAACGGTGCACACGAAACGTCTTGATGATCACTGAAAAAAGATAATGTAGACAAAGGATGAAGGTTCAGACGCTTAGAAGCAGAAATATTCTAGTTAACACAACGATCTTGACCTAAACTCTGCAAGAGCACCACTGATGAGCAGACCAAAACGTGTGCTGCAAAGTTGATAAAAACTCATCAAACGACATCCTCAGCAAAAATGATACATCTTTGTTTTATGCTCTTACTACAAAAACGCAAAACTAGAACTTCTATTTTACGACAATTATTCTGGGTGCATTATTATTATAAATTAATGAAAAATCATCAAGATAAGCGCTGTTTTATATATTTTTAATAAGTTTGCTTGCTGAATGCAAAATACAATTATACACAATTAAAAATTTCTTTTATAATGACTTCCCCATTCAACTTTTGAAAAATTTCGTTATACAGAGTTGAGATTTTTTAACTGGCATTTCCATTGTCTCTAAATCATGTCAATGTAATAAGTAGGAATATAAAAATTTAAAGTATTTATTTGCATTTATTTGTTTACTTTTCCTTTTTCAATCATCATTATAAAGAAGTAGACATATGTGTAAATGTATATTAAACGTTTTTTAATGAATCACGTGTGTCACTTTTCGGAATGACGCCTACAACGTAAAAAACTAAGGTTATTTATGAGTTTTTGGTTCTCTGGTTTGGTCTCTGAATGCAAGCAAGTGTATTTCACTAAAAGTAGTAGTAATATTGCAGACAACAATAAGACGCATTGAACAACGTTAGATAATTGGACACTACTACTGGGCTACCTAAGCAAAATTAAGAAATGATGCTCGTAAAAACATACGGCACTCTTTTCCCTTTGTCTGGCATGACACTAACAGTTTTGTAACGATTTGCATACTCGACTAGGTACATAGTTTGTACAAGTCATACGTATTTTTTCCTGGTGACCTTGAAGGTTTGTGAGTATAATGGTTTTATATGAGTTTTTTATGGCAAATTATTATATGTGGATACCGTTCCTATTCTGATGAAAAGTCAAGTTTTGTACTAGTTTGATTTTAGTGTTATTTATCGAAAATAGTTAATTGGTAATATTATTACGATATTCCTTAGTATTTAATCTTTTAAACTACAAATGATTTTCAGATGAATCCAAATCCAGAAGAGAGCAAAGCACGACTCTACATAGCAAAAGAAGTTCAATTGCAATGTCTTTTAAAATTCATATATCGTTTATATTCCAGTAACAAATAACAAACAATGTAATTTCCAGCAACAAGTTAACATTACAGTTACACGTAGACAAAATGGCTAATCTGTTTTATACAAAACCCTAAAACATCACAGGTAACGCAAAATATGTGGCACATGGCGCAAGTTTTGCCTTGTTTAGTTTTCATTCTATTTTTTGTTGTTTGCCAAAAAAAATTTAATCTTTCTTTGTGCCAGTACATACGACATCAATGATAGGTTATAATGTACCCTGACTCGTCGAATTATACGGACATTTTTCTATATGCATACATTCTCCAGTACTTCAACATCAAGGTCATTGTTACTAAACATTTTTAGAAGATGCATGTTGTTAGCATTATGGTGATTTCATACAAATGGCCTTAATCTAAAATAAATTTTGTCTGACGGCAGTAGTGGTAGAAAAAAGCAATTCTTAAAAGGTAGCACCAAATTATAAAAGCATAAATATTAAAAAGTTATGGTCTTTGTTAAAAAGGAAAATATCAATAATTAAGCCTTTGTGAGAGGTTCATCGTGTAATATTTTCAGGAAAATGGATTGAGAGAGCATGATTTTTATAGAAATACGCAAGCCTTTTCCAGCTTTGTTTGGCTATTTGAAAATTAGCTTGTTCCAGAGGTTTTCCCAGTTATTTAATATCTTTAAAATGCTTACAGTGCAGTGCCCATTAATAGAGCTTGCTTGTGCATCAATAGTTTAATATAATTTTAGTTCCCACGATTTTTCCCAGATTAATTGATGAAACCAGTTTAATCACTTGTACTTATTTTATTAATCTGTTAGCTGCAAGAAATTACATATCTACCTAAATAGTCGTATTATAAAATTTGCAAAATTATTTTTAACAGGTACAAATAATAATGTAAGGCAGCACCAATATTATTTACTTTGTAGGTAAATAGAGAGCAGACATAGATGCCGGTTGTGTGTAGAGTGTAGGTATGTTCATCTATTCATTTTCATTTTCATTCATTAATTCATAATACCTTTCAAACTCAAATTGATTTTTATTTGAGGTGGTAGTGGTAGCACATATAACACAAACTCTGTCAATAGTAAACATATCCTCACAAAAATTAATGATTAAGGCTCTTCAAGGTCTTAGTTCAAGCTTCCGACGACTCATTTGACGTTTAACATACCATTTTATTGAGTAACATGAAAAATGATACGCCGCTTAAATACGTGTGCCGACTGCGTCGTCGAATACAATAGAATCGTAGTAACTGATGAGACATCCTTCATATTATTAGATCAAGATGAGCAGATTCCGCACAGGGGCCATGGTCGTACAGTTTACTTAAGAAAAGATGCATTTGCATACATTATGCCTTCTATAAGATTAGGGCAATTATATAGTCAATTTAAACGGCGAACTTGAGACGATTGGGGAATTTCGTATGAATAATCTGAAAATTATTTTTCCTTGTGTCGTTTTTAGTTCACTGATTTTTTATTTTAAAAAATAACCGTATACCTAGATAACTATGCTGACTTGCTGTAATTCAAATACAAACTGTTCCATGCGAACACACGTTCAAAGACGCACATTGTTAAATTGACAATTTGTCAATTGCTAATATATTATGTGCAAACCGGTTTTGTGTTGGGGTTGTAAAAAAACGTAAAGTTTGTTGTTGGTATACAAAGACTTGTCTGCCAACTTTTTTCAAGCCAGGCTTAATGATATTGAAATTTACTCAATGCATTGCCACTAATCACAGTTAATTCGCAATAAAAACTTCATTGTCTTGTTTTCAGTAAATCCCTTTTTAGAAGTAGGGAGAAGTAAAAAGAGTGTTTGAATTGAATCTTTGTATGAACAAAACCCGTTCTAAACTTTTTTTTGTTAAGTGTAGAACTGACCAAATGATTGCACTTTGAAATGTTGTGGTAGGGTAGTAAGTGGTCAGATATAAATACTAATGTTTTTAAAACGCGGTTGATATCTTTATAGTGAGATGTGCAAAAACACGTATAAAGGATATTGCAAAAAGGATTCTCCAAGGTTAGATTTAAACCATACATACTAATTTATCGATTCTAATCCTCTGTTAGTGTGTAAAGTTTAAACTAGCTGAAAATTGAACACGTCAAGACATTGACTTTTAGTAATGCAAAAACAGCCTATCAAAACAAATCATTAGTGCGATTGCATACCACATATTTTAAAACTGCAATTAGTAAAACAACTAGATGTAAAAAAGATACTAATCACAGGACTCTTTCGCGAATCTGTAATGCATATATGCTACTATAATGGCAAATCTGACATTATGAAAATTCTAAAATGCTTCTAATTTTCATGAATAATGAATATTACAAAAATTAAAGATTTCTGTATGTATGTGTATTGTTAATATATGATAAATATCTATATTTTTCAGTGTTTTTAAAAGTCGTGAGTGTTAAATTATACCTAGATTGATCTCTGCACTCTAACCTTGAATAAAAGAATGATTACTGAACATCTTAACTTGGTTCAAAAACCTTGATGTAATGATGAGCTATAACAAAAAATCTTATAGGCACACTTGACGTCTGATATCTTCTCGAGTCAAATAAAAAGTCAAGATTTTTTACGTCACACTTGAACAAGTTGAAAACAATAGTGTAAACAACAAAGCTTTGAAGATGCTCTGTTTGCAGTGATTGCTTCAAAGCATTTTTTCTCGATTCCTTGTTGTTTTTATGACGCTACTCAATTGTCAATTGCATTTCATGTTTAAAATGATTTGCTGACGCACAGGAAGAGATATCAAAGCATTTCATCTAGACAGAAAATTTCTTTCTTTAAATATATAAAATGAGAAACAACAATAGAATATACACAGATTGATGAAAATACATTTCTATTGGCAGGATAACATATTAGCATGATTGTCACTTTTTTATGAATGACGCAGACTTTGTGACGCACTAAACCAATATAAGTCTTTGCACCTCAAGCAGGGATAGTTCTTTTAAAGTTGGATTTACCATCTAAAATAATTCTTATTGTATGTAATCATCCGTTCATCCTTCCTTTCCGTTGTGCAAATACGTGACTAATGTAAAAGTACATAATAATTTACATTTTTTATAAATCAAATCAAGTTCATTAGCACGGTTTCTGCAAACAGTTTTCCTCCCACGTTTTCTTTCCGTACTCAATTATACAGAGAGACTCGTTGTCATTTACTCGGACTCATTGTTTATTGGAAATGCTAAAATAGAATGATCAGACTCTAATCATCAGACATGTCAAATATTATCTACAAATGTGCATTAATAGAACGCTGTACGATCCACCTGAAAAAAAGACTAGCAGGCAAAGTCCACGTGTATGTAAATGGACTAAAATTTAACTAATGAACCTATTATTATACAACTGTTATTATACACAAACATAAAAGTAAAATTTCTTGTTGTTCCTCCATTCATCCCGGTCGGTCGAATCCTTTCAATCAGAGGACACGTTGCTCGTGTTTGTAAAAAATACAAAAGTCTCTAGACATACGGTACAAATCTACTAAATACAAAAGCAAAGTATAATATACTAAAATGGTGGTGCAAAGGGCAGTTGACACAAGGACACTAAACAACTTCTCTTGTATCTTTAACAGGGGTACTAACTAACGAAAGAATGTGTAAACGAAAAGTATACTTCTGGTGACTACAGAGCGCCCGACCAACAGGACTTTCGCTTTCATCCTTGGCCTTTTAAAGAAATTTAGCTTGTTCCTTTGCAAGCCATACTACAAAAGAAATAGGCAGACGACAGAGAGTGCGAGAGAGAGAGAAGGAACCTTAGAGGAACAGGCAGTGGAAGGATATCACTAGCACCACTACCCAAATTGTAAATTCCTCTAAAATTATCAAGGATGTAAGCACGCTACACAAAGCTCCACATTTTATATGCACAATTGCACACTTTTCTTGACAATTCTGTTGTCAGTCAAGCATGTTTATCGCTTAACCATGTGCTTTATTTGTATTGTCCCGTTCTATTCCTTGCCGTAAAAAGTAATTAATAGTCAATTATGCCCTGTGTACCGTAATTGTCACAATATCTGTATTAGTGGGTAAGTAAGTTAAGTATTTAAGTATATTGCAATATGTGGTAATGGTTATGAAGTTATGAATATGACGTGATGTGATAAACGTTCGAGGACGACCATGTAAATTTATTTCTTTTTACCCCATTTCAATACAAATACGTTTTGCAGCAAAATCATGTGTAATTGTATGAACAAAAATGGTCTAGTGTATAATCTCGTTGTTTACTGTGAAACCAGTGTCTTTGTAGATCTTTATTTACTTTGATCTGTACAATTAATTTTAAACATATTACGAAACTCCACATACGCACTCATATAAAACGTTTTCGGATGTTTCGTTGTGTGTTATGCACCTGCTGCCGAATAAAACACTGTTATTAAGAAAGGAGGACAACAGAGTTGAGCAACGAAATAAATGAATATGATCTATACTGGGGACTACTCATTTACCATGTATTTACTTACACCTTTTTTCCTTGTAAGCATTATTGTAGGCAGTAACATCTTTGAACCTGATCCTGACTATCTAAAAATATTCAAGCTGTGCAACAATGTGCATAGCAAGGAGTAATTATGATACTTGATAGCACTCTTTTGGTTCTCCATTTCCATTGGTTCAAGACCGGTATTTATATAAAATATTATAATTCACAAATTGCCATAAAT
This sequence comes from Sinhomidia bicolor, assembly GCA_027743785.1. Classification (NCBI taxonomy): domain Eukaryota; kingdom Metazoa; phylum Arthropoda; class Collembola; order Entomobryomorpha; family Entomobryidae; genus Sinhomidia; species Sinhomidia bicolor. Next base: position 10,822 of record JAHZMT010005015.1, read on the forward strand.
CTGACAAAATTGTAAATATCATTAAATTGCAATGTGTGTACCACAACGTACAACCAGTGCATTTATTATACGAAACGGGAATAATTCTTGAATGAGGTCTAAAAAATTTGCAATTATTTTGCAGTAGCAATTTGGTAATCTTACCATGTATTTATGGTTTTGCATGCGTCATGTTCATTTTTTCATCATATGGGTTG
>JAHZMT010005016.1:0-15445 GCA_027743785.1 Sinhomidia bicolor
GGTGACTCCAATAACTTCATGCCTAGGTGACTCCAATAACTTCATGCCTAGGTGACTCCAATAACTTCATGCCTAGGTGACTCCAATAACTTCATGCCTAAGTGACTCCAATAACTTCATGCCTAAGCTAAGTGACTCCAATAACTTTAGAATCATACCTAAATTTCTCTGTTACAACTTTTTAAAAGTTTACTTTTTATTTAAAAGCGAAATAAAGGATGTGACAAATCAAAATCTTTCTACTCTTTGAGAGAAAGCCAAAACTGGCACCTTTGAAACATTCACAAATACCATGTCACCGTTATGACCGTTAACGTTGAAAACTTTTGATTTTAAGCGAAACATAGCATTTGACACATCAAACTCTATCTACTCTTTGAGAGAAAGCGAAAACTGACACCTTTAAAACATTTAGAAATACTACTTTGGAAACTCTTGATTTTAAGCTAAACATTTTGATTTTGCATGTGGCACATCTAAATTTACCTGCACTTTGAGGGAAAGCTAACTTCGCAGTTTGCATTGCCACTTTGTGCAAGTCTACCCTACTACATTAGCGGAAGAAATATTTTGCTAAACTTCTTAAGTGAAGGTCATTTTGGATTCGTTTGTCAATATCAATAGAATAACCAACATACATTTAAAAACATCAAAAGTTTGATTAGCATAAAGCGCATTAAACACCTTAAAAAAGGTTTAATGTATCTGTCTTTTGTGAAGTTCTATATTGTTTATGAATAAAAACTTTGTCTGTTCTTGGCAAGTAAATGAAATAGTTAATTAAATTAAATTAAACTATTAAAAATAATACATAGAATCTTGTCAATATTGGCTAATATTTGTATGAACAAAAACAATTTGTAACGATTTTCGTTAGGTTTAAATATAAATATGCTGATTAAAATTGCAAATTCCACCATATCTAAAAGTGGAATATAGCATTGAAAGCAGCATAAAAAACTGGTCTAGACTTATTTTTATATTGTGAATCATCCTATCTGGTTCTGCAGTATAAAATGTTATCTGGTTAGTAAACTTATCAATTTAGAAATAGCATGCTTTCAACTATGTACATTCCATACGAGTTTTAATTTTTTTAAAGTTCAAGATCAGTAAGTTTCAAGTTTGTGTCTTCGCCCCTTTGTTACGACTGGGCGTTACTGGATTTATATCTACATACTTCTTTTCATTCAGTATAATATATGATATTGATATGTATATTATAATTGTGTCGTGAATCACGACTCGTGATCTGTAAATGATAGGGGTAAGCATATTCATATATATTACAAAATTGTGCCCTTAAAAAAGGTACCCATAGAATAATGCTATGTTTATACGGAGCTTTATCTATAAGAACGAAAAAGAGTGTATAACAGCTATAGTACGAAAAAGGTGGAGCATGCGTACCACAGCTGATACATGGTACTATGACGTCACGTTGAGCCTACCCGTATTTGATAAGCTAAAATATGCTTTGTCATTGAGCCTACCCAAATTTGATTGGATACTTGTTACCGTATTTTGGCCTCCATGAGTATGCAGCCTCGTCCGTTCCTATAGATAAAGCTCTACGTAAACATAGCATTCTTCCATGAAAGGTATCTAAAACACTCTCCCCTCATTCAGATATCTAATATCCATCTAGAATGGATACTGTACATAAATGCTACCTAATAAAATCGGTTTTATTTTCATAGGATACTTATAAGATAGGGAAAGTATATGGTGTCGTATATAAATTTTGCATGAGCTCCTCCTCAAGAATAACACGGCAAGGTTATTATTATTATTTAACACTAAAAGGTTTCCTTCCTTATACTGCTCAACTCCTTCATCAACAGAACAACTATCGCTTTTCTCGTGAAAATTGCATGGAAAAGAAGCTGTTGCTCTTCTTATCCCATTCATATTCTCGGAGCACTGTTAGCCGTATTATCACTCTTTCTTTTCCCACTAGTACATTGTTGCTGCTGCTAAAATTGAGCAGAAGAGTGAGAGAATCGAAGGCATTATGGGACTGTCCGTTATAGCACCGCCACTACTCCACTTGGTTCAGCTTTCTCCTTGAAAAGGAGAAAATGCATGAGAAGCAATAGAATAAAGGAAGCAGTAGAACGAGGACAGCCAGCAGCGGCATGGATGCTTATGAGGCGGACGACGACGATGATCATGATCCTCTCCTTTTTGCATTTCACCATATCATCATCATCATATTTACCGAGTGTAGAATGGAATTGTGTGTCAGTCAGTGTGTAGTTCTCCAACTGAAAGCATACAAAACAGTGATAGCAAAGTAAAAAAATTAATAAGACCTTCTATAAAAGAATGTGATCCTCAATTATTATTATCACTGTCCTACTCCTACTATTACACATGCATCAACTAATTGTAAATTGTGAATAAACGTAGAGAAGAAACATTCTTTCCCTATCTCCTCCTAATTTGGCATAAGTACAATAGAATATTCCTACGATTCCTTTGCATTGTTTTTAAAAGAAAACACGTGTATTGATTACTAATTACCTTATAACAATTTTTTATTGTTATTGCTAAAATGCTATGGTGCTTGTTTTCCCATCTTCATCACTACAACCACCGTCCTTCTCATCGGTACTCCATTTCCTCTACTAGCAACAGCAGTCCATTGACTAAAAACTAAATTCCTGGTACTACTACTACTGCTGGCGCCACTAAAAAGGAAAGAACCGGTCGATAAATTTTTAGCATGTTGTTATTGAGACTTGTTGTTTTTTGATATCATCGCAATAATCATCGCGTAACAGTTATGTACTATAGTACACTTCTGCTACAAGTTTATAGTGTACAAGTAGCCTATTATTACTTTTGTCTTTAGGGTGATTTTAATGATGCAATAATGCGGATAAATGCACTGGTTAACTAGTTGTAGAAGAAGAGAAAATGAATATGAAAGGAATTGGAAGCACTGACATATAGGAATTTGAAACTGCTTTACTCGGTTGCTGCTTCTGACGACGAAAGCAGGTGTTTTTCCTAGTGAAAAGATGAGTGAAGAAGGGAAGTGAGCAAGTGAGGTGATTGCAGAAGATGATAAAGACCATATACGTTGTTTGTCGCTGCTACAATTGCTGTTCCGATATAGGACAATGGGATCAATTGTTGATTGTGCGTGTCAATCCTTGTTGTGTGACTGGCGATTCTAACAAAGTGAAAGCTCATTCTACAAATAATATTGTTTTTATACAAGAAATAGAAAATGGCGAGAACTGGTTCAAAGTAAAAAGTCGTATAAAAAATTGTACCAAGTCACTTTCGGACTCGGACAAGTTAGATAAAGCACGGATAGCAGAATAATATTAAAGTGGTCAATTAAGTTGGAACAATAGAAGTAATGCATATACACTTCATTAACATCGGTATTCGGAAGCATTGAACCAACATTTTGAAGAACCGCCACCATACAATTTTAAAGGAGAGGAATTGCTGTAAGTCTCGCTTCATGCTAATACAAGTAACAAAGCATTACGAATAATTACGATTTTAATTTAAAGGTTCACCTACTTTAACTACAAGATATGTTGATGTCGTTGATGGAGATATCTATTATGGAGATATATTTGAATACTTATATCTGCCTATTAATGAAGAACAAAGTCTGATTTCAAATATTTTTGGTTAAAACATTTGGTCAATGGCTAAAATCATATTGCTTACCTGGTTACATTGCTTACGTTGTAACAAGTTATTCGGTTGCTAATTAGCAACTGTAATTTCGGAGATTGAAGCTGTTTTTTGTGTTGGATTACACCCCAAGAATTTGTTTTATATCCTCTTATGTGGGTGCTTTAGTAAGTTGCTTGCTTCAAAATGTTTATATCCAAAAACCATAAAAGTAGATCAAGCTGATTAGTACTGAGCTTGATCAACTTTGGTTTATATTACAATAAGATTTGCTGTTAGTTTATCTGCTGCAGTGACTTTAGAAATGAGAAGTTGTAATTTATTTTATTCTATGGAGGGCACCCTTCGTCTTAGAATTTTGCACTTTTTAATGAATGTCTTAATAAAGCAGTCTGTTTCAATGGAATCTATGTTACCATGTACAAACTTTGAGTATATATGTTATGACGATCAGTATAATAATCCTCGCTGCGCTGCTTGTGAAAGTGAAACAAGATGGATAACTCTAGATTCGGTTACGTTTGTTGTCAAGGCTCCATTCTTTATTAATTTTCAGCTAATTTAAGTAGCTATAGCCAAAAAAATATAACGCAAAACGCCAAAATCTACTGCACTGGATTAGTTACCAATGGTAACTTACCATGATATTTATATTATTAACGCGTAGAACTGAGCTAGTACTCGTTATCAAAAATGGTGCACTAGGCAGATTCCACATGTTCATTTTAATAATTTAGACAGAATTTAGACATTAGCACAAATATTTTTAAACAAAGCAGCACCAGCGTATTGTTCCCAGACCTGTGTTTTACTGCGTGCAATTTAAATTTTCCATTAAAACTGTTTTCTCTAGTCTGCATCATGATGTACATGATTTTGTTCCTTGGAATGTGAGCAATAAGGCGCCGCCGGTAAATTTTTAATCTTTTGAATGGGTTTTAAAAAGAATACTAATATCTAGGAATAACGTCAACTTCTGCTATGGTTTCCTCCTTACATTTGGCGTTGCTAGTTGCTATGATTTGCTACGCCCAAAATAATTATTTAGCGTGAATAATAAATAATGCAACGTTAAAAACAATATTTGGTCGCCCAAGCAAAATTCTTCATCATTTGTTATATGAGAGTTAAATTTATTTTAAAAAATGAATTTCACTCATTTATAGTTGTCCATCTCATGGAATACAATGCCGTAGAATGCAGTTTCAAACGCAGTTGATACAGCTTATATTTTGTCTAAAATCTCTTCTCCTTAAACTCTTTTCAAATTTTTCATGGAATGTACAATTTAAATGTTTTGTTGCAGTTCAAAATCAGTTTTGTTAAAATTCAGCGCGTAAAGTGAATCAAAAGTCAATTTTGCTATCCATATCCTATTTCACTAGTGGTCCAAAATACATATTTATTCAATGTAGGGAGGGGGTGTGGGTGGTGGGTGTAAGTAAAAGAACAAAGCTGCGAGAGTAGCGACATCCTTTAATACCCATGGACAAATTCCCAATCATACTCAATATTCAACTTGTAAAGTTGTGTTGCATCGATAGATAACGCTTGGTGTCTGCTCATCATTTTTCGCTTCTCGTTTTCTTTTCTTCTATGCTCAATTTTTAGCGACAACGACAACACGTCAGAGAGAGAGAAAGTATGAAAAAGTAAAAAGTATTATCGTATGTTTGAATATATACCTATAACCTCCATCTCCTCCACGTTTGTCTGCGGTGGTGATTTCCTCCAACTCGCTCATGAGGATGAGGCAGACAGTACAGCCTACCAAGCAGCAGCAGTAATCTCTGTTTCCTGTGACTATAGGACATTTTTCATGTGCTTCTGTTTCCACCTTCTCTATCTACTTGATCTCCTCCGCTCCCGATCCCGATGAGCATCCTTATCATCTTCTCACTCATCTCAACAAATTCAACACTGTGCATCTTGTGCAGTTGTTGGTTTGGTTGATGAGGAGGAAGGGAGACGGCGAGCAGCAGCAGCTTTAAGATGAGAGAATAGAGGAGCTCAGCAGTTTGCCATTGCATTCGCAATCGCATCATCCAGCACTTGAGCTCTAGCAGCAGCACAAAACATCTTGTTTGTCTCGCTCACCAGCAGCAGCACCAAACCGTGGTAGCTTCTCAGGAGGACTTCTCACTCTGCCTTCTCTCCTGCCAGCCAGCAGCCAGCCACTTCATCAACAACAACACAAGCAGCAGCACATCAGCAGGCTAATTTTCATCACACTTACCTTACACTCATTCATTGTTTTACTACTCTCCCAGCAATAATAATTACTACTCATCCTTGATGACCTTTCGTCGGAAACGAGAGACAGGTGAAGGTTGATTCAGGCGAGGGAACAAGTCCGGACCACTCATTTTACATTTTTTAATCCGTTTTTAGTTACTTCCATAGTCGGGGCTTTAATTTTTTTACTGCGCGAATGTGGACCCAACGTCTGGAGCAAGGGTTCTTTTCGAACTCAACCATGCATTTCTCCCTTTGACACCTTTTCGTTCAATTTACTTTTATTTTGCATTTAATTTAGACTTGCTAATTGAGTTGAATCGAGACTTTTTCGCCAAATTGCCACATGAGTCGTTTGTGCAGTTGTCGAAATGGAGTGAAGTAAAATGTAACAGGCGGGGTCGAGATTATTTTGGGTGGCAATCAACTAGGTATTTTAGCAATGCTAAAATGGACAGCGGCCTAGACACTAGATGAGTTTACTTGGCAGTTTTTACAGATTAGTGTTCACCTATTTTATTGGTGCACCGCTAGCAAGAAGGGACACGTTTTAGGTGAATGAGTGAGCAGTACCACTCAGTAATTTGTCAGTTACTCTGTATTTGAAGCTGCGTGCTGATTGTAGCGAGTTATAGTAGTACTCTCTGTGAGTAGTTAGTTGGGTTGTTATTTTGTAGTGGTAACCAGTTGATAGTGGACAGTGGAGTGGCCTACAAGTAGATTGGAGTCTGGCGTCTGCTCAGTCTGACTGAGTGATGGAATCAGTGGTGGTGGTGACCCATGCGTCTCAATCATCACCCTCCTCCTCAACGTCTACTCCAACGGTGTCAGTAAGCATTAGCGGGAAAAAACCTGTCTCTTCCTCGTGTTCAACAGCGGTGGTGGAGGTGGTAAGCAGCACGAACAGTGGCGGCCATGCCCATCCGCAACGCAGCAACAGTAAGCACAACAGCATCAGTAGCAACAATAACAATGCGCACCCACAATCAACCACTCCGGTAATCTGATGTTGAGCGTCATGTGATTAATTTGCACCGTTTGATAACCAATGTCATTGACATTACTAACTGCTCTCTTTCCTTCCTTGCAGCAACAGCAGCCTGATCACAGCCACACTCCCAAAGTGTCGTCCTCCTCTACCAGCAGTGGCAATAATCCCACTTTTGTGATCACCAGTAGCACCACCTGTGCCACTAGTGTTGGCGGAGAGAGCTCAGTGGCCAAGACAAGTGGTAGGACATGTGGCTCACCTTGTTCAACAGCGACTAGCAATAAAAGTAGTAACAGTAGAAATAGCACCAGTGAAATGCCTTCAAACTCAAACTGTGGGGCTGGTGGCGGTGGAGATACGATCGTGTCTTCAGCATCAACAGTGCCAGTTATGAGTGCTCAGAGCGTGGAGGAAGATGAGGATGAAAATTCCGCCGCTCCAACATCCACTCCGTCAGCAGCAGTCTCCTCCACAAATCACTCGGCGGTATGTAGCTCATCTTCAGTTGCTGGAGGAAGACCATCCAATCCCCGTCAGTCGACGTTGACGAGAAGTCATGCAATAACCTTGGACGAGGAGGACTCTGATGGACCGGGACAGGGGGATGCTGGGGACGAAGGTGCTCCTCACGTGGAACAGGAGCTGATTCACTTTCTCATCGACACTTGCAATAAAAGCCCAAAGGACAAAAACTTTGTGCTGAGGATCGAGGCCGATCTCGTTCAGTTCGTGAAGGACGAGACGTAAGTGAATTGAGTAATTTATGCGTGGTGGCGCGATGGTGAGGGCGTATTGTGATTTTGAAATTCTCTTTATTTCAGACGACTGACACTGCCGTTTCCTCAGATGAGCTCATATCAGCGCATGCTTGTCCATCGAATGGCAACCCTTTTCGATCTCGACCACAACGTGGACACGTCCTCTGGTGGAAACTTTGTCGTAGTCAGCAAGGATCTCAACAGTGGGGGAGGAGGCGGTGGCCGACTTCCCCCCATTCGCTTCAAAGAACTGCAGAGCCCGTCTGTCGGCTCTTCCTCTAGTCACCCAGATGGTGGTAGTGGTTGCACCGCTGAAGAGACCTACATCATCACTTCCTCTAGCAATACTCTCTCCAGCACGCTTCCGACCAACAGTCACGCAACAGCAGCCTCCAACTCTGCATCCTCAAAGAAAATACTCAAGAGGGAGAAGCCGTCAGGTGGCTCCCAAGGAGGCGACAAGAAGGGCTCCGCAACAGCAAAGACAAAAAGCCTTGAAGAACGCACACAAGACTACCATAAGGCACGCCGCAGGATTTTCGAGGACTGCGGCGGAGGGGGAGGTGGGGAGTCTACCTCTCTAGACACACCCACCTCAACCACGTCTGCGTCAGCCTCCTCGAAAAAGCTCAATTGGTCGTCGACCGACTCATCCGAGGATAGAATGTACTTGAAACCCCCGTTCCCCGGAGGATCTGGTGGGAAGCTTATCAAGGTCGAGTCATTTGAGTCGGCCAGTCAGAAGAAGCCTTCGAACAGGGATTCTCGGCAGATGGGAAAAAGTCACAGTTTTGGTGGATACGAAGACAGTCAGCAGCAGCAGAGCACACAGCATCCGCAGCACTCATCTCACCATCAACACCTCCACCACTACCAGGTAGGAGGCAGAACCCGATGTGGCGGCAGCAGCAACAATGCAAGTTCCTCCATGATCAGCTGCTCCTCGTCCAGTTCTCTGAGAAGCAGTTCTTTCTCTAAGCAGGACTCCAGTAGCAGCACCACCTCCGGTTCAGGACAAAGTCCTTCAGGAGGAACGTCGTCGGGTTACAAGTCGGGGAGCAGCGCTGGGTCAACTGTTCCGCTCGCTGCTGTTTCTTATTACTCATCTGGTTCTGGTGCTAGTAGCAGTGTAGGAATTAGTCCAACGGGGGGAGTTGGCATGCCGACGACAACCACACCAGTACCTGCTCCTCCTCCACCTCCCCCTATGACCCTGCATCACCAACCTCTGCTTCATAGTGGCCCTCCACCCACAGGCACCATCATATTTACGCCCACAGGCGCATCAGGTGCCCCACTTCATCATGCACCTCAGCTGGTCCAAACTGCCACTGGCGTGCTGCCTATTCAACAGCAGCCAATTCCCCAGGGCAGCGGTACAAACGCAGAAGACCCATCCAATTCTAGTCAACAGCAGCAAAATCAACAAGTAATGTTCTGCTGCTGGGCAGTGGCAGACGTGAACAACGTGCCTCCCGGAGCAGTCATCATTGATCCGACCACTGGTCAAGCAGTTAAGAACACGGACGGAACTCAGTATTTCTACGACCCTCAGAACCCGCCAAAGTTTGTTCAGGCGGTTCCGTATGTTCCGCAACAGCAGATGCTGCAGCAACCGCCTCCTCCATCCACGCCACAGCAGCAACATGCCCCGCCTCTTAGTCAACAGTCGTCGTCGTCGTCAGTTGATCCGTATTCGGCGTCGACAAGCATGTATTCTCCGCCATTCCTTGCCGGGTCACCCATCACCGCGTATGCTCCGATCCAACAGCATACAGCGCAACAGTGTCAGCCAGCACAGCTGGTGGCATCCAACGCGGGTGTTCCGCCGCAACATTCGACTACGTACATGAGCCTTCCTACAACAGCGTACATACAACCTCCAAGCGGTGGTGCTTCCATCCAAGAAACCCACCAACAGCAGTTTCAAGATCTGTCCGGCTACTTTTCGCAGTTATCCATGGGAGTTGGAGGTGGTGGCGGGAGACAAAGTGCACCAGCTCAAGTGATTTACGTGCCAGTAGACGCACTGAATGCCACCGCTTCGTATGCCACGCCAGTTTTGAGCTCACAAGCACCTCCCCCCCTTCAACAATCTCCGCAAGATCAGCAGTCGCCACAGCAGCAGCCGGCACAAGTGGTGTTTTACGAGGTGGATGCACAAGGAGTGCCAACACAACCAATACCAACAGCATTACAGTTCCAACCTGCTGCGGCAGCTGCGGCTGGAGCGCCTGGAACGGGATACCTGATTCAGCAAGTTATGGACTCCTCAGGAGGTGCAGCTTTGTACTACTACGGGGGTAATTTGGTTCAGGCACCTGTATCGGGACAAACAGCAACTACAGTACTGCCTAGTGATCGTGGACCTCCAAGTAGCTTAACAGCTGTTGCTGGTGGGGGAGGCGGCTCCAGTAGTGGAGGCTCTCAGCATGTTCCACCACACCACCATCCTCATCATGGCAACCACCAGCAAAGGTTCAAGAATTGGATTGTTCCACCCCAGCAGCAGCAACAGCAGCCGCCAGTGTTCAGCATACATCATCCTCCAGGTCATTCTCATCACGGTGCTTCTAGTCAGCAGAGCTCCCAACAGCAGCAGTCTCCACCTCAACAGCCCAATTTGGGTGGAACTACATCAGCAATCATGATTCACTCGAACGGTATTTGATTACTAAATTTTAAAAGCGTTTAATTTCAAGACCCATCAGATGGATAATTCATGATGGATAATTTTTTCATGTAGCTCCCCCTCCAGCTGGACTGGTGCCAGTCCCAACGGTCATTCCCGGAGGACCCCATCCTCCTCAGCAACAACTGCTACAACATACCCAACAATCAGGTTCCCAGCAAGTCTGCGTCCCTTCCACCGGTGGTTCTGCAGCGCTGGTACCGCTGAGCTATCATTCTGGTGGACCTCCACCCAATCATCTACCAGGCGGACCCTCCCAACAGCAGCAGCAAACTTTGATGCAGACCTTGGTACCTGTCCAGTCCCCAATGTTGTATCCTGGTCCAATGGGTCCACCACCCCCAGCATCTTCCTCATACCAGTCATCACCTTCTCATCCCCCGTATGCGCACTACTCGTCGGCCTCCTCCACCACTTCGCATCATCATCAGTCTTTCTCGCAGCAGCAGCAGACTCATCCACCTCATCAGCATCATCACTCGAATCAAAATCATCCACCTGCTCACCACCACCATCGTCATCACTCAGCTTCTTCATCTCACTCACATCATCCACCTCATCAGCAGCAGCAACAACAACAACACCAACCCAGATACCTTACCCTTTCAAGCCCCTCCGCCGCAGCAGCTGCTGCTGCTGCCGCCGTACAGCAACAGCAACAACAGCAGCAAATCCTTTTTGCCGCAGCAGCCATGGCAATGTCCAACAATTACACGGCGTTCCCTACAGCGGGCATTCCCGTCTCAGCGACCCCGTCTAGTTCCGTTGTGACAACTTCCAGGTTTGCCAAAGGGGGAGGAAGAGGTATACTTCAGCATGCAAGTGTTACTGGTGCACACGTAGTTAGACCCAGAGGAGGCGGTGGACCCAGAAGTTTTTCTAAACAACAACCGCAGCAAAATTCTTCCAAGTAATTTACGACGGCAAAACTCGAACCTAATCATTTCTTATTTACCACCAGCCTACTTAATTAATTTCAATATTTATTACTCCAATTAGTTCATCGTAAGCATTTTCAATTAATTTATTGTGACGAAATGAAAGATAATCACAGATTTTTAATGAATCAGAGAAATGCTATTATTAGTGTCTAGTTTGTTAAAAGAAGAAACTGAACATTTTTAAATGTTAATTATTCAAACTTTTAGCGGTTAAAAATGAGGGGGCGTTTTTAAAAATTGGGCTTCGTCGCATGGAATCCTGTTACGATTGGTTTAATAATTTTGAATGGTCGATTAGGATCAGAGGGGATATGCTGGCTGATCGAGTTGGATGACAAAAGTCAAAAAGTCAATTCATTTGTTAAATTTCAAGTGTGTAGTGAGCTGAAGTGTAAAAGAAATCTAAAAAATTCAATCAATTAGTTGCGTAGGTAGCAAGTAAGTTAGGCTAAAGGCTAGATAGTTGGGAGTGGACAGAAGATTAATTGGGCTTGACTCTTGCCCGCTACTACACTATTTAACGGTTAGGTTAGGCACTCTGACGTAGATTTTAAAAATGATCGCCTCTTACAAATAATTAATTACTTGTGTAGATAAGTTTAGCGCGGAGTGAGGCAATAAAGTAACTCGTATGCGAATACCAGTTATAAAACTAAGCCGAATGTTAGATAATGATGATGCTAATAATTAGTTAATTAAATACCTTCACATACATTATTATATGATTCGCTGATGATTGATTATAAAAAGGCAAAATATGAAATGATGGGATAATAAATAATATTTAAGTACCTAATTAATTAGTAATATTATCCCGTTGTAATCTGATGAAGGCGATAATACTTTACGCTGAAAAAATAAAGCATAGGTGATTACAATTGAGGACAAGAAAAAAAATAAAAAGGAGCATTCTGATATTTTGAGGATGAACGTTCATGTCCTTCACGCAATTATTCCAGTAAACTTCAAGCCATTTTTTCTCTTTTCCTATTGACTTTATTTAAATAATCGCATAAATTTAATAAATTTATACATAGATATCGACATCAGTGACACCATCATCATCGTAATATATTACACACAGTGCTCTCCGTTAATCTCCATTTGTTTATCTTAAACATCAATTTGCTTAATAATTTTAATATATGCCCGAGTGGACTCTTAACTACTTAGAGTTATCTTCTCCCCTCCGTAGAAATAATGTTATAATCACAATACCAGACAGACAGAGGACAGTTCTTAGAATGGTGTGGCATTTTTATATGTTGTTTTTTCTTCGATAGTAAAAATATCTCCCCAGCTTTTCATAAAACGAGCGAACAACTTGAATCCTACAACTTACAACAGCTTATCAGAGTTAAATAAACGTAGAAAAAATGACATAAAGTTTTGTATTCGGATGATGAGAATGGTGAGAATTTCTTAGTATTTCACCTGTAGAAATGCGTTAAGAACGGCTTTATTTAGAGACACATGAATAAGTTGTAGCTTTCTCTAGTAATTAGATAAATTGCCTCTGTTGTTAGTTAAATAATTTTCAACTACAAATTAGTCTAATTACTACGTTAACTACTGCTATTCTCGATGTATCAGCACGTAGCCTGCCAGTCCGGCCAACAGCATGTACTTCACTTTGGGATACTCATTCATGTAAATGGTCACCATGCCAACGTAAGGAAGTAAACCTCTGGCCCTTCCAACAATGTCCTTTTTTGTTAGCCACAATTGTCCAGGCGCGTACAGACCTCGGTCATCGACTGAATTATTGTCACCCTTCGTAAGGAACTTTACCGTTCCATTTTCTCTGGAAGACCAAAGAAGAAAATAAGTGAAGGAAATCATAAACATCCAGGATTTTTGCTTTTTGTGAACATTAACATGTTCTTGAGAAGTACGCTCAACACTCAATTTGATTGCAAATGAAATGGTCCACTGAAATTGAGAGATTTAGAGCAATTAAGTCTTGATGCTAACTGCAATAGTAAAAGTTTATTTAAAAATATTAGTTGCGTATGGTGCACAATTTTAATTTATTCTGCCGGCCGACTCCTCCGCACGCAGACCGTACACTAATAAGAATTGATGAATTGCATTTTAAGGGATAATGAACCTGAGCAGAGTGAGGTTGATGATGGCCAGCAAGTTTCGATGAGTTGACGACTGTTAGTGTTATCGATCCAGCGAATAGAGGTGAGTTAAATAAGACTAGTCCAATTAAGACAAGTGACAGATGTGCATTTGTGCAGAGGAGAAAACGGAGAGACGAAGGCAGAAGTCACAACAAACAGCAGCAGAACAGGCAGGAGAAGCAGTAGTGCTTTGAGTGCATTAAACAACTTACCATTGAGTTGTTGAGTGCGAGGAGAACAGAGTCGGTTCAGTAGACTAAAAATCCCAAACAAAATACGTGTCACTTTTTATTCCTAACTTCACCTGCTTACGAGTGAGTGCCTGCTCAGCTCTGCCTTCTGCTTACTTATACTGCTCTGCTTTGCTACTCTCTCCGGCAGAATTGAAATGCAGCGCTGTACAATGTGGGAAACAACAGATCTACAGAACCGGTGCATAGGCTATGCATACAACTGATGCACTAGCTAGCAGCAGTGCAAGAAGAGCAGACGTGGATATACATACCTAAAAAATAAACCGACAATCGAAATATAGAGATAAGCATTGAAAGTAGGGTTACAGCATTGATAGATTTGCAATCGTCATACCGTTAAAACGTTTACGTAGTATTTGAAGTAGTTGTCACCATAATATTCAGTGCTTAAAGACCTGTCGATTGATAGGTCACAAGCCCTATTCAATTATATAAAAAATTTGAATTAGTTCGAAATTTTAACGGTTACAGTTGACCGTTAGGACTGAAAATCGAACTCAGCCGAGCCATGATGATCAGTAATCGATTGCCGAAAACAGAATTTGAAAAAGTTGTATGCTTCTCAAGATATCATGTGCACAGACAGACGGACGGACACACAGAAACATTCGCATAAATCAGCTTTCGCTGCTTAATAAGTACTTCCAGACAAATACAAACTAAGCTAACGCTAATGTCCTACAAAATGCTAATTTCCTACCTGTAAGCTAGACTAGTGCTACTGTGTCTTACCGTAGGACTCCTACGGACGCGGACGAGGCTAATGCTAATTTATAATTATAAATATTTAAAGCTGCATAAAGTAAAAAATCATTAAAATTAGAGAGCAACATATTAAAAATTTGGTATAATTTAGCAGCTGTTTCTTTTGTCACAACCTGGTCTAAGGCCATGCGCCATCCTTGTATATAGTACCTCGCTGATTGCAACCCTTCTTTCCCCCAGCTCTGTTTTTGTGAACAGCGCCTAGGGGCCCGATCAACAATTACGTTATCCCCTAGGGTGGGTGGGTGGCTTTGAAAATGATAACATAGGATAACAGGGTGGGTGGTTGGTGAAAGGATCACGTTATCCACCAATTCTGGCTGAAAACCTGTATTTTGTTACACAAAAACTATTCTTTCTACAAAAATTTGACTCGCTCCGCTCGCTAATTTTCATAGTCACTTATTAAATTTCAAATTCCATCTTACCGAACAAAATTTCCATATTTTCATTATCTCATTAGACTAATATACTAATCGTGACTTGCATCCATACAATTTCTAGTCACTAATACGTCGTACAGTTTGAATAACTTTATACCAATAGGCATGTTTAGCTCCCCATAACTTTTCAAAAATCATTCTGAAAAAGCATTCTCTCATCGCGATGAATAACTTTTAGAATGAAAACAAGAATGATTTGGCATTCTCCGAGCCTCTGATGAGTGACTAGGCATCCACTCTGTAAACTACTGTGGCATTTTAAATGAATTACTTGTGTTACTCCGCAGGCCATTCCATACTATACGAATATTTGAGTAAAATGTTGAAGTTTTGTTCAAGCTTATTAATTCACAAAGGAACTGTATTTTATTACGTAAAATGCAAAACATTTCTTTGTAAACTGTCAAATTAATTTTAAGCTGGTCTTAAAGCTTATTTTTAACCATGGACCATAAGGTTAATAGAGACCACTAGTAAGAGTTAATCACCTAATATCTCAAATATTTAAAATCATGTAGTAAGTCTGAGGTCCATTGAGATTACTTAGGAAGAGGAAGAATATAGAAGTAATTTC
>JAHZMT010005017.1:0-11953 GCA_027743785.1 Sinhomidia bicolor
ATAGCAGCAGCACCACAACAGAATAATAATAATAATAATAGTAATAACCATTCATGCATTGGTACAAAATAGCCAATGTTGTAACTAGTTCAGTAGAGTGAAAAACAAAACAAAAAAAAAACAGAAAGACAAGCTAAATGAAGTTGAACCATAATAATAATGGTAATCTCGACGAAAAGAAGAAAAAAAACCAAGAGAATTGTAAATTGTGTGTACATCGTCATCATGTGCATGCATGCATAATATTTTGTTACACAAACATGTTTTAACGTATCCTCTCATTACGAGCAGCATCAGCATCACCGTCATCATCATTTTTGCCCCCTCCTTCTCGTACCTTACTTACTCTATTTTCCTACATGGTACTCTTTTTCATAGATTATTGTTGCAAGTAGAAAACAAAGCAGCAACAAAAGACGGAGAGATTGAGTTTTAAAAGAGGGAGGAAGAGGAAGAGCAATTCGGTAATTTGAACAGGAGGAGATGAATGAATGTGTGATGAGAGCAAAAATATTAAGGGAAAGAAAAACACAAAAAGTGACACCATTGATGATACCAGTACAACTCTGCAATGCAATGCACCGTTCATTTCTCAAAAACTAAACTAATATTACAGTTTACATTACCAAACTTAATACGTGCTCTCCTTCCTCGCTCATTTCACCGTGTATGTAGGTACGTTAAAAAAAGTTTAAACTTTATGAAAGGAAGAAGAAGAAGGTTACATAGGTGAGTAGGTAATCCCCGGTACTATTTTTTTAATATATTTTTTTTGTTTCTTTTCTGCTTAAAAAAAGTTTTAAGATAGTCAAATGATTTTAAAGACTTTTGCTGCTGCAGAACACTCGGTGTTGCTGCTGTTAAAATACGATCAGAAGAACAGAAGAAAGCATGCATTACATTTTTTTTCTCATCCCCTTTTTTCATTCTGTTTTTTCTTGGTTTTTCTCAGCGTTACACATTGCCGGTTTGTTGTACAAGTCAGTAAAAAAACCATGCATATCATATCAGCAGCATTCACATTGAACATGCATTCGATATTATTATCAAATGAAAAAAAATTAGGCAGGTGCTAGTGCTGCTGCTGCTGCTGTTGCCGATGCCGCTGTTGCGTTTGCTGTTATTGCACTGCACGGTTGGCTTAATGTTTGATGAATTTTTTTTTCTCTACCTCTTTTTATTTCTTTTTTGGTTGCTTCTGTGTTCTACAAACAGTGTCTTTCCCATATTATTTTTTTTATTATTACACGAATGCACACGAGCATATAATAAGAATATTAGACGATTTTTTGACTTGTCTGCTGTTGCTGCTGCTGCTGGTTGTGCTTGCTGAAATTGTAACTGGCAAGCACATGTGTGTGCAGTAAATATTATTTTGTTGTGGGTTTCTCTGTGTATGTGCATTTGTGTGAGTCAGGCTGTCAGTCTGCAAATGGACGGGGAAAAGTAAGCAACCCAACAAAGTTGTAGAATTCACAACAAGTACCGTGGCAATAATATTATTATCATCATCATCATCATTCTACCAGCCAACCAACTAACTAAACTAACCAACCCAAAAAAGAACAAGCCGTTTGCTGTGTGGTGTGTGCACTCATTTTCTTTCCCTTCCTTTCGTTCTTCACGTACAACACAACTGCCCTACCACCACCGCCACCACCACCATTCGCATATCAATATCAATAAATATATTATGGACTTTTGTGTGTTCACACAAACACACACTCATATATACGAAGACAGAGAAAAGAAAATAATAGTAAAAAAAAGTTTACCAATAAATACTCGCTCGTTTTCTATTGAATGGTCATTATTATTACCTTCATCATCAGCAGTTTAAAAACAGCAGCCTACAAGAGTGCACATTCAAAAGGGAGTAATTTCAGGCATTTCATGGGCTGTGTGAAGCAAAAATATTTATTGTTATTTCTCAATAATACTTGTACTATATATATACTCCTCTTTATCGCCTTGTACTTGATAACAACATTAACATGATATTTCCCTATTGTTGAGTTTTTTTTTGAGCGAATTGTGTGTTTTTCTCAAATATCATTACCAACATCATCTCACCTTACTTTTCATTTTTTTTTCTCTCTCTCTCTCTCGTATGAACAAACGAAAAGTTTCTCTGAGCATCAGCAACGACAGTTTCTGCAGCCAGCAGAACAAGAGAGGAGAGGCATAATAAAGGGTCAGGCAACTTTTTTTTCGTCTTGTCTCCTCCATCTCGTCGTTGTCGGCATGAACATGGTCAGTCATCATGATCATCGTCTTGATTCTATTTCTACATGAGAAAATGAAGATATTACTAGACAAAATACCTTCTTGCCTGCACGTTGCGCTGACTATCATCATCATCGTCACACACAACAACGTCATGCTACTTTTTGCTTTGTCGTGGTCCCTTTAATAGTTTCATTGGCGGTGGTAGTGGTGGTTGTTGTTGTTTGTTTTTGTGTGTGCTTCTCGGACGTGTAAAATTGTGTTAAGAAAGACTTTTTTTGACTTTTGTAAGTTGAATGATAATTATTATTATCATCACCACTATTAGTAGTAGTATCCGTAAGTCGAACAGCCGAAAATGTGTGTGTGCACAAATAGTTGCATGTGCTCATGCAGCAAAATAATATAAAATAATATGTATTGAATTGAAAGAAAAGTGAATGGACTGCACGGTGCAAGCACACCAAATCCAAAGAAGCTGTATACCTTGTACTCTTCTTTTATTATTTTTGGTATTTCATTTAAAAGCCGAAAATAGTGTGCATCGTAAAGATAATTCTTGTTCTTGTCAAGCTGCTGCTGCTGATGCTGCATCAGTGTTGTTCTTGTCTGTCTCTCTGATTTGTCCCAGTGGCGATACAATGAAATTAGGCAAAGCAGCAACAAAACGGCATTAGTTCAGCTCGCCCCTTCTTCTTCTTCTTTTCGTCTCCTTCGTTTCTGTCGTTGCGTTGTCATGCCTCTTGTCTTGTCGTGTCTTTTTTTTGTTTCTCTCTTATTCTTTTTTCTGAAGAATCTGAGTAATAATAATAACCAAAGTACAAGTTGATATTTTTTTTGAGAGAGAAGATAATATTATTGTTAGTACCCATGTTGTTTTGATGTGATGATGTCTGTTTGCTGAGTAGTTATGTAGTTTAGTCATCTCTTGAGTTGTTACGGAGGCTCACAAAGAGAAAAAAACGTAGATGCGAGATTAGTAATGGTGGAAGTACCTATCTTATTTACTATTTCTTATCATCATCGTCATCACATCATTCACATGACTACACACACTACTACTACTACTCTCCACCAAAATACTCACTCGCAACTACGATTACTAACAACGGCTGTTGTATTATATTGTATTTCATTTAATTTCGCTGCTGGTACTGCTGGTCGTTGTCGCGTTTGCTACCATTTCATTATATTACACCACATTATCATATTGCTTTACTCTCGCACAGTCAGTAATTTCATTTCTTCATTCTTCTCTTCTCTTTATTTACTCGCTTCTTTACGTGCCATTAGTTAGTTAGGCCCAGAAGTAACCCTCATTATTGCATTATTAGTTTTATAATATATTTTACACACAACTTTTTTTTGTGTGTACACCGTTGCATTGCATGCAAGAAACTTGTTGTTTAGCTTTTGTTGTTGCTGTTGTTGGTCATTAAGGACCTTGCCGTTGTCGCACCATTTTATATTGTGCCAAATGCAGTGTAGCAGAGTAGACGCTGTAAAATGAAATTATGATGATGATCGTCGTGTCCACTGCTGCTGCCGCCGCCGACGTCGTCGTCGCTGTATTTCTCTCTTACTCTCTTGTTGACTGCTCACAATTGCATGCGGGAATGCCTTCAATAATAGAGCAATGCTTGTATATATAAATATGTATGCACAATATATTGCATTGTTGCAAACGGACATTTATTTTGTTTGAACAACCATTCAATATGCATAGATTTCTATTCACGTAAATAATTGAAAGGAGCACTTAATGGGCTACTACATGTATATCCGACTAAACTTTTGGGCAACTTATTATAGGCAAGCGTGTAAAAGGTACACTGTTACATTGCATGCAGAACATGGTCAGCAGTAGTAGAAATTTCCAAGTGTTGGTAACTTGCAGTGCCACTGCAGTTACTACCAACTAGGTACATGGAATATCAGCAGATAAATGATCCTATAAAAATGTTTATCAGTTCCTTGTCTTCTTCTTCTTGCAGGAGTATTAGTATTGTTGTTATCTTTATATTGGTAGTATTATTGGTGTTTGTGTAGGTAGGGTTGTATTAAATGTATGTATGTCATGCTCATGGTGCTGCTGCTGGTGTTTCTTCAGATTTTTCAGCCACCTTAACTTTTTTTGGGAATGACGATCATGATCACGATGTTTTTATTTGTTGTTGTACCATGCTCTCAAGTCGGAGATGATGATGGTGGTGGTGGTAGTGAAGATGTGAGATTCCATGCTGGGACCTTGCCTTGTTAATCTTCTTCTTGCTCAGTTCTAGTGGCGATGCTAGAGGAAGAAGAACGGCACGTTGTTGTTTGTTGGACAAAGACTGAAGATTTTTGTTACTTAACAGGCAGCAGAGAGGATGATGTGATGAACATTGTTTAAGGCAGTGTGCATATTACACACACGGAAATTGAAAAATTCCTTTAATTATTTATTGCGTATGTGTTTGGTTGGTTGGTTGATTGTGCTTGTACATGTGTTAATAATAATTTGAATTATCTGCTGCTGCTGCTGCAGTTGTTGTTACTGTTTTACTGCGGTTGTAGGAGTGTTCCTTTATTCTAAGCAGCAGTATTTTTAAAGAGACTGATTACAAGAGAGGCAGATAAGGATAGTAGTATTATTTAATGTTTTCAAGTAGCATATACCAAATACCGACTTGCATGAATGAGTACTGTGAAAGTTTTTTTTACATATCAAGTTTATTGATAGCCGTGTGAGATTAAATAATAATGCATTTATGATATGATATGACAAAAAATATTGAAAGAGTGCCAAAAGACATCAAATGCCAAAAAAGAGAGAAAAACGATAAGAAGTTTTGCCTCGTATTTACATGTGCACTTTAAAATTGTGGGTAAAAACACAGTGTTAAATGTTGCACTAGGAACACACGTAACTGTACAATTGCTCTGATTGTTGACTGAACCATTGATTGAACTACATTATTATTGTGCTACGAGTTTGATGACTGTGATGAAAAAAGGAAGTGTTTCATGAGATTGAGTTTGGACTTGTAAAAATCATGCGCATGCGCGTGTATGCATGTAGCGTGCAGCTTGCATGATTTTTGTTGGAGACAAAGTGCAGAACAAAAGACGCAAAGTTAAAGGAAAAGAAAATGTTGGGTTGTTTTGGTTCACGGAGAAAGCACAAGAAAGGTTACTATTATTTAATATGTGACGTTAATTGGATTCTTGAAGGCACATGATAACCATAATTTATGCAGTGCAATTTGATAATGCTAGACTTGATTTCTAATGAATTTTGAAAAAAATCTTTTACACAGTGCAAAAGCGTCATGATGACACGCTTGCGGAACTCAAGCGATCTCACACTGATGAGCTTGAAAGACTCCAGGAGACACAGAAGCAGGAGTTGGATCAGACGATACAAAAGCATAGAGAGCTCTTGGATCAGCATCGAAACCAGGTTTGTATTGTGAGCACCTCTCTGTTAATATGCACGCTGTAAAAGTTTGAAAATAATTAGCTGTAAATAAATAAATGAACAAATTAGCTGTAGTAATAATTTTTATTGAAAATGTCTTGCAGTCACCCCATGATATTCTTCACAAAGAGGTGGAATCCCTGCAGGTAGTGGTAGAAATGCGCAACGAGGAAATACGCGTGCTAAGGAAAGACTTGATGGACTATAAAAATACACTGAATGATCTCCAAATGGCGAGGGAACATGGAAAATCCCTGGTAGCCAAAATTGAAGACTTGGAAGCCCAGCTGGAGAAAGCTCGAGCTGACAAGAGGAGCCTTCAAGAGAAATACCAAATGTTGGAGACGAATGTTCAACAGATAGAGTCAGAAAAGAACCGGCTGGTCCGCTGCAATGAGGAGTTGAGTTGGAAAATGAAATCATATGAAATAGTAGAAAATTAAGCTAGATATACGACTAAAAAACCACTTTATTTCGTATTGTGTAAATTTTAGAGCAACATATTGCTACGTACGTATTATCAAAATATTATACATGTATCGTGACATAAAAATAAGTAAAGTATCTCTGTGTATAAAACAATCAACGATCTACATTTATTTTATTGCTTGCGTTTAAAAATTTAAAAAAAACTACCCTGTAAACAAAAATTGTAAACTGTCTGGAGAATTGAGTATACAACATTATTCTGATACTTTCTTGAAATGATAAAAAAAGTAATTTATAAATGCTATTGTTTGTATGAGGGTATCTTATAAGCTATATATATATATAATCTGTGTAAAAATGATAACTGCGTTAAATGTGTATTTTGATGGAGTTAGTTAAATCAAAACAGTTAATGTAACAGTATCAAATATATTATGGATAATTAGGTTGTTTCTGGATGAAGGCGTTAGTATAATGTGGTATGACGTTCCCAAGTTGAGGGCCCAGCCAAAAACTCACTTGTCGCTCGTTGTTCACACCATCACTTTCCAATATATGCAAAAACAGTTCAGCAAAAACTGACTGTCACGTTTCGATAATAAGATAAAAAGTCAATACTTACTATATATTACATACCTATAATAACAGAATTAATTATTGTAAGTGTTATTACATAAGCAGAATATTATAATGTTACAACAATTTAACGTTATTAACAACAGTGGAATATTAAGCTAATGATTCTTATAGCGGTAGAAGGCGGTACTTACTGTCGTATGGAGTATTGTTTGTAGACGTTTGTGTAACATTTATTATTTTCAAGACTTCAGTGAACTTTTGTTATATTTTCTCGTCAGTGTTTATCGTGTCGTTGGTTTCGTTTAATTGGGGTTGTCGCAACGTTGTCAAATTTGAAAGAGAAAGTCCAAGATTTCGTGTTTTTCTTGGAGTTGGTGGTTTTCGTGGCTACGTTTTAAGTCGTATTTTTTAATGTAGTAGCTTATTATATAAACTTATAAGTTATCGTGATGAGCCAAGCTAAAAAAATTTCCTAATTATCCTAATGAAAGAAGAAATACAGCAATTAATTTTTCCTACTGTACCGTATTTGTGTAAAATTGGGTGAATGAGTACGATAGACTAGATAACCGTGCTTCTTATGATACTGTACTAAAACTGATTATTGACAATTGGCTACTTTCAGCTTTTGAAATCGCGTATACTATTTTATTCTCCTTTAATGTATGTTCGAATATACATATTATATTTATAATTTAATTTGCCACAGGAAGCAGCATGTTATTCCTATGCATAATACAATCCAGCATATTATTACAATGATAATGATGAAAATAAAAACAAATGATTTTGATCGCAAACCAAAAAATGTTATTTTTAAACTCTTTTATTATTTAAATAATTATGTCATTAACATCACATTATGAATTAAGGAAATGGACAGGCATTCATTAACTTGTAACCGATGAACTGATTTAATTGCATAATATTCGAAATCTTTAATAGCTTTACAAAAAATAATATCAATCTTAATCTGCATAGTATGCTTTTCGTAAGCTCCTGGGTCTACGATGTATCATCGAAGCTAATAAGAATATCGTAAAAAAATTTATCAAGGTTTGGAAACTTGCTCAAAAAATAGGAAATATATTTGTTATTGTCAAACGTGCCATTAACGCCAAAACGTGTGTCATCATAAAGTCGTTTGTCTAATTTTGTGCTGTATACATACTTATCTCTAATCAATTCAAGCAATTTAAATCCAGACGTGCGAGGTTCATAAGTTTTAGAATATATGTCATTCATAAGAATGTAGGAATTTATTTCTGGAATTAGATCCCACCAAGGTGATCCATAAAATTATAAAATGCCGCGTCGATATTCTTTCGTAATTCCCTCAACGAAAAAACACTTTTATCTTCATAGCAGATTGCAACATCTGCAAGAAAACGCAGTGACTTTTCTGGCTTCCAAAATATGCTATGTTTTTTCACCTCCTCTATTCTAGGCCTTTGAATAGGATTTTTTCAGCATTCTTGCAATGAGTGTTCTTTTTTCAATGTGCGGGTTACCAATTGTTGGGCCTAAATACGACTCACAGTTAACAATATTGTGTACCTTGCTTAACCCTCTAAATGGGTGGCTTCCATTTAGTGCATAGTATACAGTCAGACCCAACGAAAATATGTCCTGTGCCGGTTTATTTGGAAATTTGGTATTTTTCTCAATCGTAATAAGAACTTCAGGTGCTGCCCAATCAAACGTGATTTTTCCAGTTGAGTCTGTTCCAGCACTGGACTCAACATTACAGATTTAACATGGACTCAGCGTTACAGATTTAACATGGACTCAGCATTGGGGTTATTCTTTCTGAAAAGTTGATTGTATCGTTGCTGTTTTTTCGGCATAGTGTGTGAGGTGATTTTTGAAATCTTAACGTCGGCATAATGAAATTCGGCATAGTATTCGGTTTATACCTGTGTAGGTGATAGCATCAAAATTTGACCGGTATTCAATTCAGCATTTAACTTGACCCGTAGCATTTTTGTGCAAACATAAACATGCACAAGATGCAAAATGACGTTTTTGAGGATTTTCTTTACTATGTATTTGTGATATGGCAAAAATGTTGAAATAATAAATTGAGGATTGCAAAGTTTTATGAATAAAAATAAAAAGAACATTTATAATGATTTTTAAAATACACTTATTCCAAAACCTTTGCTGCCTATGGGATATAAAGCGAAATAATAAAATGGAAAGCGCTTAAAATTTTTTAACTAATTATTTTTTATTCAGGATTTTAGACAAAAATGGACTGCATGAAAATTTTAAATTATAGCTTTGAATATTTTCAACAGGTAAAAATGCAAACGGTAACTACAACCATAAAGTAATTTTTGATCGGTTAATGTTATTGGAAATTTACAAATTCTATCAATGAGAATTCAACACATCAAATTTTGGCAAATAGTAAAAATGCATTTCTGAGAAAAGATAGAAAAGTTGATGGTTGGGAGCTTAAATGAAGCCTTCGCTTTGCTATTCCATTCCTACGGAGGGGAATCACATAAGATTGGTGATCATTGGATGGGCTGTACTGGGATGAGTCACACTCTCCGCCCGAAATAGGCGCGCAGTCAACATCAATTAATGCTTTCAATCCGAACGCCGCACTCATGGTTCCTTCAGTGACGGCTTCCACTGTATTTTGATCGATATCCTTGACATAATCCAGCCCAGCTGGCAAATTGTCTCTAAGATCCTTTGCGCTCACTGATGGTGTACCTTCAACTGCTGAGACTTTGGCATAAGCTTTATACTTTATAGAAAAATCTTTTACTTTTTTCACGTATGAAGCTACCGTGCATGTCCTACAGGGCGGCACTTTGATCTGCTGCTCAACTTCCACTGTTTCCTCGGTCGTAACTGTGGTGGTGTTGCTGGTCTCTCCGCTATTTTCCTTGCTCCACTCGTATTTTCCTGAAATGCTCACCTGAATTTCAACGCTTGCGATAAGTGGTACACCGACCTCAGATGACATTGTCACACCTGCTTCTACACCCGTGGTTTCCGTTTCCTTAAAAGATTTAGCAACGCTGAACGCCACTGACTCTGAGACTGTTGAGCTAACTTTAAACGTCTGAGTGACTTCCGTAGACCCGTTGTTTTTTATTACGGAATCGGTGGCCAACTGCACCCTTTCCATAGGAAGGCCTTCTATTGAATCCGTGTTGTTTTCAAAGTGGAATTTGTGAATTCGGGCAGCTAATCTGTAAGAATATTCAAATCTCAGTTTAATTTAGTTTTCAATTTGTTTTTTTATTTGGCATTCAATGTAATAGTCACCTTACCTAAAGCAGCCTTTAAGTTTAGCAGGCTTAAACGACCTAATATTGAATGGGTACTTGCCCACCTGTAGTTCCTCATAGGTAATGCCCGGCTGCATGTTGTAGGACTGTCCTTGACAATTTTCATCATCATACAGGTTTACGCTGTTTCCATGATTGTCAATAAAAATTCTAAAGGATTTCCCTCCAGTAAACTTGGCTGGCACTTTTCGACAGCCACATACACCTCTGTAACTGGCTCCCTCAGAGTCTCCGGGCTCCAAGAAAAAGTCCAAATCCAACTGTGGCCCACCACCAAGTTTTTGACTACATACGTGAAATCCTTGAACCCATTCTTTTTTGAGGCTGGGTGCGCTGTCGTCAAGGCGAAAGATGAAATGCTTGACACTTTCAGCATTTGGGGAAACAACATTCCACCACGATGGCTCCCTAGGCCCACTAAGCCATTTACAGTCTGCAGTTTGGTACAATATCAAACATTTGTCCGTTTTGACGGACTGTAGGACTTGTTCCCCAGAACGCAGTGCTGTGCATTTCATTTCTTCAGTTCCAGTCAGGATCGCCTCTTCCAAGAAGCCTGAAAAGAGGGTGACGTTGAGTGATTATGCGTGAGGTTAAATACTTTCCGAATCAGGTCAAAGTATAAACTTACCGGTGAAGTTGGGGTTTAAATAGAATTCTGCTCTGAGACAGTGACACCATTGAGACCCACAAAGGAGGAGAATGGCAGCTACTAGAAAAGCTCTGCTTGACAAAGCCATGGCCCTGTAATTTTTAAGTAAACGTACAATACCAATATGCAAATTTTTAAATTTACAAATTGTCGATGTACTTGAACAATTACAAAAATTAATTTTTTTATATAAATTTTAAACTTTGAAAGAAAAATATTGATTAAATACAAGTGACAAGGAATTTGCCTGAATAGTGAGTACGTTTAATTGAGTAAGAAAGTTTTTTGATGTTTGATGAGCTGCTTGTTGTCAAAAATTGGGAATATTGACTGAATATTTAATCAATGCCGCATTTTATATTTATACAATTTACAAATGTCCAAGTTCGGTTGCCAAACGTGTTTGTTTGTACTAGGTATGGTATATGTACATACCTACGTTCTTTTAACTTCATTGATGAAAAGGGTGCATAGAACTGAAACTTATTTTTACTATGTAGCGATAACAATTATAGAGCGCAGTTGAATAAAAATGTTTTTTTTTCAAGAATGAATGAAAATGTGCATTGGCATCATTATAAACTTTCAGTACAGCAATACAGCAATCAATTATCACGTTTTGACATTTACTGTGTGATTGCAATTTAAAAACGATGCACTAAGCTGCTGGAAAATTTTCTTTTGATTATGTGTAAAACCGCATAAATGTTGCTCTGCATTTTGCACAAAAATAGTTTTCGATAAGTTTTTGATACTTAAGTAGTTTATTAGAAAATTAAGTGTTATACCAAATCTTATTTTTAAAACATAAAAGTGCCACAGATTAATTTTTGAGCCAACTAAACAGTTATTCATCAAGAGATCTCAAATGCAGAAAACACAGTGGACCATATATGCTTTGTAAAGTTTTACGAGGCCTACAAAATTACAAAATTGGGAAAATCCAAGGAACACAAGCTAATGGAACGGTCATTTCCAAACAAAATTGCTTATCATAAAAATCAAGACAAAACGGAAAGACAAATTTCTGGTTATTGAAAGGATGATCAACATATGGTCAGTAATCTCACTGGGGTTATCTTTCAGTCATTCCAATTCAACCATTGCAAGTTCAATGCCATTTGATAAAAGCAAAAGCAAACGGGCAGTGAAATAAAAATAAAAAAGTAAACTTTTAAAAAGATGTGACAGAGAAATTATTCACGATTTTAAAGTTATTGGAATCATTTAGACAAGATTAAAAAGTTATTGGAGTCATTTAGGCACGATTTTACAATTATTAAAGTCATTTAGGCA
>JAHZMT010005018.1:0-23939 GCA_027743785.1 Sinhomidia bicolor
CAACATGCTACACATTTACTATTTACTATATAATACACGCACAAACAAGAAAGAAAAAAGCGATTCCTACATCTTTTCATTATTTTAGGGCAAAAGCAGGAAAGGGAGAAGAAGGAAAAAAGGAGCATACCAAAATTGCCATTCCTCCTGTCTAATTTTTCATTTCTCTTTTATTCTTCCTGATGCAATAAGTCTGACTCTATACTACTTGCTGCGACTCGCATTTTATTATTAGAGCTGTACGTACACACACACGTATAGGAAACATCCCAATTTTCTGTGTAGTCGTTTTAGTGGCTATATTATTTATAATAAAAATGATGATAACGGAATACTCTTCTTCAGACTGTTATTATTATTATTATTATTAAATCTAATATGGATGGAAAGTCCCTTATGGTTTCAACTTAAATGGATGTATATACTTACAAACCTACGTGTGTGTGCGTGTGTTGGTGTATACTTCATTGTCTATCTTATCTTTGCTGTTGCTGCTTTCTTCCCTCTTCCCTTCCCCAGTCGACAAGACTTATTCCATCTGGTTTGCCATCGAAAAAAAGAATATATTTTCTTCTTATGCTGTCACCGTCCTCGTAAAAAAGAGAAGAGGAAAGAAACGAAAAAGAAAAAAAGGAAGAGGAGGAGTGGATGAAGGAGGAAAAGACATTGAATGCAAGCGACAATTGGTAATGGCACGTAATGCTTATGAATGAATGAAATGTTCTTAAAACCTGAGAAAAAGCTTATACGTGCACTTTTCTAGTTTGTTTATAAAACTTTTTACCTATGCTTTTTCTTATGAGCCAGGACAGGAGGTTTTTTTTTAAAAAAAAACACAGCGTTTGTGCGCTCAAACATTGCATTTATTTTGTGTCACTTTCTTTAAAGTGCTCCGTTTCTTTATAGAAGTGTATGTATTGAAGGTAAAATGAAAGGTAGCTTTTAGGAAAAAAATATGTACGTACCTATATGTATATATTGTACCGCATACGACACAATATACACAAAGTTCTCACCACATACTGTATTTCTGATAAAACCAAACAAAAAAGAAAAATAAATACTTGAGAAGAAGAGATTTTTCTCCTTGCCCGCACTCTGCTACTTTATGTGTACTCTTTTCACATGGAAAAAACAGGTATGTAGATTGGTATTTGTATAAGGAATGCGGAAGAAAACAGGAGGTTTTTTAAAAAAAAGAAAGTAGAGAGAGAGAGAAAAAACAGTCAGAGACAGCGTCTTTTTACACAGCACACATTACTAATGGCATGCACTGAAAAAAGTAAAAGAGCATTCGTTTTACATTTTTTTCAGATGTTACAAGGCGATAGATGCGTCGATATATGTTCTGTGTGTTGTGTTGGGTGACGTTCCATTCCATCTTTGTCTCTTTCACTGTCCTTGCACTTTTTATTTTCTGGAAATGTCTTGTGATATATATTCAAGTAAGCTAACACACGCTAACCGAGTAGGACAGAGAAATTGAACCAACCGCGACTAAAAAAGAGAACAAGATTCATGAGGAAGTAGATGAAAAAACTTGGAATGAATGACAATTTTTCTCAATTTCTCAAAAAAATGTATACATAGATAAAGTATATATATACATACATACGTAAACATGTAAAGTTTCACGGATCGTTTTAAAGTCTTTTATTTCTTGCACGTGCACTCTCATGCACCGTGTAAAGCGAGCATGAAAAATCCATACATGGTACATGAAAAGTAGACAAAAATAGGTATTCAGATGAAATAACTACCAAGAAAAAAAGAAGAAGTTGAATGCGTTTTTCTCCCGTTCCGGTGTAGTCTTGCATTACATACATATTCTTTTTTACCATGATATTGTATTTTTATAGTAGAGCCACTTACACAGGCTTAAGGAGGTGGTTTTTATAGAATTTTATTAAAAACGGGGTGTGATTTCATGATATCATATTACATGTACCTATTCTACTCATGGTCGATGTCTCGTCGTTACTTCCCTGTAATACATATTCAGTAGGTATAATATACATATATAGGTAGTAAGTCGCTATTTAGAAAAGTATTGGTGCGGTCGGCCGGTCGCATCATCCCCAGAACAAAAATATGAGACAACCAGAGAGGAATAAAAGATAAAGCAATAATATTCTTTTTGCCTTTTTTATACTTCCATTCAACAATGACAATAAATGTAGGAGCTCTGCATGACCCTACTGTTGCTGCACCCATGTATCACTTTTTCTCGTGCACACACAATATGAAAAATATAAAAGTGAAAGTTGTGATTGTAAGCGTGTATTTCATTTCTGGTGTACATACATATATTGGAAATAAAAACCAAGTATTTCGCAATGGTGGTGGTCGTGGTGGTGTGGTTGGATAGTAGCAAAAAAGAGGGAAAGCTATATATAGTAACAAAGCAATAACAACAGCAGCAGCGGTAATGGTGTTGAGTATTCGATAACTTTTATTGCGATTATTATTACTATTTTGAGGTCCTTTTGAACACTTGTGCTTTGGATACTTTGGCTAGTTAGCAGTATATATACATACATGCAGTTAATGCTAGCTAAATAAAGACCATTATTGTCGGTTTTGTTGGTAGGTATAATACTTGGAAATACGTAAATAAGCTGGTTGATTTGCTACTAAAGAATATCCGAGCGTTTCTTCCTTTTCCGTTTGCACTGCTGCAAATGAAAGTTTGATTTTTGGGCAAAATGTGTGTGTTTTTGGTGGAACAACAAAAACATAAAATATATCAAAATGAGGATTCTTCTGCTGCTGGAGGCTATTCCACTTGGAAGCTTATACGTGTAATATGTATTTTGACGTTCAGACGAGAAAGGGGAAATAGGATTCGTATTTATACTATGAGGATAAAGCTTATCTTATATTTTACTGTCTCTTTTGTTTAGTCTACAAGTCTTTTTTTTCTACCTAAAATTCCAATATCTGGAGGTGAGGTGGTGGTGGTGGTATAGCAGACATGTACGAATGATGCGGTCGAATGGTTGACTGCCTGCTTTTTCTCTTCTTGCATCATCGTCGTCGTCTGCAACAAAGAACGAGTGTCGTTTCTTCGTCTTTTACAATTTCCTTTTGTCTGCTGCTATTTGTTTCATTCAGGTTGCTTTTACTTGTTGTTGTGTACAAATGTTTAGATGATTTATTATAATAGCTCGTCGATTTTCAGTCGACAATCGTGAAAATTTTGTGTAGGTAGGTACGCACGTCGGGAAATAAAGCACAGGGTAATTAACAAAGTTCACACACAAGCTTTTTCCTGTCTCTACGGGATAAATACATAATGAATCTTTGTAAATGCTATAAGTACTCCAAGCTACTGTTGGAGTTAATTTATAATGTGGATTTCCATACGTGATCGCGTATCTTTTTTTGGAGCTGAGCTAGTAAAATACGGGGAACCGCTTTGAAAGAGGTACCAGGAAAAAAAAGAAACTTTGGGCAAATCCGGTAAAGAGTAAGCAAATAGCAAGATGGACTTTACACTCGAATTGTATATATTATTAGGTAGTGCATTTTTGCTGCTGCGAAGTTGTAAAAAAAGAGCATGGTCGCTGCTGTTTGCTGTTACATGAAGATATGGGAATTGTCGAAATTCCCCAAGCGCTTTCCATGTTTCCCATCAAAACAAAACCGAGTCTATTTGCTGAACCCTTTGCCGTAGTAGCAGTGGTATAAGTTTTGCTGTGATATATATGTAGGTACTACGCACATACATAATATTATTATTATACTTGCTTAAATGTGTATTTTCTCTGCACTACTCTCTCTCTCACTACTTTACTCATCATGGTTTCCGGGTACGTTATACATTTTGCTTGTGCTGTGCTTGTCGGCTTAGATAACTTACTGCAACGTAACGTAACTCTGCTCTCCTCTGCTGCTATTTGACTGACATTTTGTCTACTGCTGCGGAATAAACCTGTAATACAAAATTACAAAGACGAGCAGTTAGAGAAGGAGAGAGAGAGAGAGAGAGAGAGAGAGAGAGAAGAGGATGATGCAGTATGTGAAGGAAAGAGATGCAGAGTTACTTTTTTGTCTGTTTCGTTTATATTTTTTTATATAACTAATGTAAGGAAAACAAGTTTGTAGGAATAAATAGAAGGTAAATATGCTTCGTTAGTAGTTGGGAATATAACTGTCACTGTCAAAACAAAGTAGGTACAGGTTACAAAATGGATAGATAGATGAGGCGGATTTGGAATGTTTTTAATTAATGGGAAGTAGAAGGGTATATCTTTCTCTTCCCCAGGGTTGGATTTTATTAAAGACTTCTTGGCTTTATACCACTGTGTAAACTATTTTGGACGATAATCATTTGAGTGTAGTATCTTAAAAATAAATTAAAGCTAGTAATGATGCGTACCGTTACCGATTCCTGCTATTTTATCATACCTATACATGTATAAAAGTTTATATAAAATGAAATCACTATATGTTCGACCCTGGTTTTATATTGCAAATTTTGCTAATGAACATAACGATACAAATGAAATTTGGGTTAACATCTAAAAGAAACTTGCAGATGAAAATTTGGAGCTGTGTGCGAAATCCTTTGCTGTTGACTACGTATCTCTAAACATCTCTAACATTTTGCGTGACGCCACCAGCATGACCTACTACTACAAAATATTATGCACACTTTTTTTATGATAATGATTTCTGAGAATTTACGGAATGATGATCAAATGAACCTCTCTCTCTGTGTAACCAACACAGAATCATAGCTACTTTATATGTACACACAACTTTATTACGCATATCATATTCTGACCACAATTTGCTGATGCTGAGTAATTTCAAAACGCATCCTATTCCTCAAATGAACATCTTTAAGACATACAAAAACGACAGATATGGACTATAAAAACGAATGGGGTGTGCAGATGCCTAAGGAAAAAAAATACTGAAAGTGAGATTTGACATTACGTTTATATAGTAGTCTTCCTTTCAAATATCAACCCATGCGAATGAATTATGCAGTAACGCTTCCTAAAAAACAAGATTGGCCAACTGACTGGGGTGTAGATGAACAAGTCGCTCAACGCTTAAAGTGATACGTACATCCAAAAAACAACGTATCCTTATTTTAGCAAAGAAAAAAAATACGTTGAGGATAGCAGACGTCATTGGCGAGTAAGAGCACTGTTTTGGCATGTTTGCGTACTTATGCTGCTGCACGGAGATTCAGCAGGCATTAGTCATTCATCATTCGAATCATCATGTCGTTCTCGCGAAAACAAGTGTGAGATTAAAGATACATAACAACTTCTGTAGCATTAGCATCACGGACACAAATATAACGTTTAACGATAATATATGTACGTGTACACAGGTAAACATATACTTCAACGCGAATTTTTTCCTGCACTTGAGTTGAGGGCTGGGAGAGTTTTATTTTTTTTACGTAGAAATTGGAATTGACGTATGAATGTTGTAATTCCCAGTAAAGTTGGATGGAGAAAAAAAGATGGCATGTTTGTATTTTACAAATACATAGTTAAAATTAATTAATGGGTACGTTTTATTTTTAGCATGTTTTTCCCCAAATATTATCATTTATTTACCAATAATTATTTGTTACGACATTTTCTCAGATATGTTTGTGAGAAGTTTATATAATGATTTAAAAGCAAAAAAAATATGTGGCTAAAACTAAAGCCTATAGTGCAAAGACCTATTTCAAACCGTACTTTTTTATTCGGCCTGTGCGAAATAACTATGAAGCATGAATCGCACATCCAAAGTAAGATTTTCTCATTTTTTTGAAAGGCATCTGATATACAAAGAAAAGAATGAACATTTTAATTTCGTTACTATATTGGTTGGTATTATATCGAACAATTGTAAGTACATTACTATAATTATTCAACGCTTACTCAGAAACTTTGCTCAAACTGACAGACCAACTCTGTATTAGTTTCTCATAAGATATATGGACAACTTAAACGTGTAACACGCTTCTTAAATTTCTAAACTCACTTGAGCTTCCATATTTATACTCTCGTTCGGGGATCACTCATTCATTCATGCATCCGTTTCCTATTTTGTTTGAAAAATAATCCATCTGGAAGAACTAATTAAAACTCTTTTTTCATTCATCTGTTCAAACAAAAAGAGTAACTTTTCTAATTACTTAAATATTGATATAAAACGTATGTGCACGCTTTTCCAAGAGACCATCCAAGCGGATATTCTCTCTCTCCCTCTTTTTCTTGTCTTTACTCACGTACCAAGAAGCAACATAGTATTTTCATCAAGTCATCACGACTTACAACAAACTTAGCAAGTCTACAATCAAAAGAAATATATCACAGTTAGCAAAGATAATATATTTTTTTCTTTAACGCATGAAATCGTTCTCTCATTCTGTTGTTTGTTCAAGTTTTTTTTTCAAGGCCTGCACACACGCAAACATAGCGTTGAGTTCAGGAAGCATATTTTGCTTTGTAAATGAATGAAAGGCTTATATAAAATCAAAAGAAAAGGGAACTTTTAACGGTATCATTTCAGCCACTACTACTACCGTTAGTTACTGCGTTGCTTGCTGCTATATGCTTATTGTCAGTTTCTGGTTACTTCAACTTATTCTTTATTCTACTGCTTCCGTTCTGAGTTTTTAAACAGTCAGTCAGTTTGAAAGTAAATTTTACTTTTAAAAGTTGGTAGTCAAGAAGAAGACGGAGAATAAGAAAACGGGAAAGGAAGAAGAATATGTACAATGTAACCGAGTGAGTGAGACGACTGACTTTTGAATCAAATTAACACAGCTTTGTAACTTCAAAAATGAAATTGAATTGTGATTCGTGATCGTAGGAAACAGTAATATATAGCAACACAGAGCATATATGCATACATTTTAACATAATAATCACAATCAGAATCTGTTCAGTCAAAAGTAGCATGCATGCACGATTCCATCACTTCAACAGAATCGCTGAGCTCTTCATCTTTTTTTCTGTCATATTATTATTATTATTCCCGTTCAACTTGAGAATAAGCGCATTTCCTCGGTCCGGTGTATTGTTGGCTGGTTTTGATAGTATTTTCTCGTAAAGTTACAACAGGACATGTTTGCTTTCTTCGTCATAAGTTCATTTTAGTGTTGTGTTTTTATTCTGTTCAATCTTACAGTTATTCTCGCCATAATAATGTCTTCTCGAGACATGTCCTTATTATGTAGGCTCCATTCAAATATCTACGTAATAAGCAAAAGCACTAGTCACTAGTAGCTACCACTCTAGTCTTAGAGCCCAGTCTGTCTTGCTTCCTCCGTTGCTGACTTTTACTCACTCACTTTAGCTATTTAATATTCCAAAGAAAATGCTCAGTGTATATTTTTTTGTCTAGATGAGCTCAAGCGAGGAGACGTAACGACGAGTCGTCTTTTCTTCCTCCATTCCTGTTTAGTTTCTTAGCTTGCGTGGTCTTTGTCGCCACACTCGCATTTACATTATTATTAGACTTGCATGCATGATACTATCTATTCATTCACATCAGCAAATAATTCTTCAAACTTGGTTGGGAAAAAGTCCGCTGTCACATTTTTATTTTTTTTCTACTGACAAAGATGAAAATGCCATGCTTGCAGTAAAATGACTGTTGCTACTCTCGCTCTCTTGTTCTCTCTGCTGCTGTTGACTTTTTTGTCTGAAATTTTATATGCAAATTTGGTTTACTGCCCGTCCGAGTGTGTGGATGAAATAGTAGGGTTTAGCAAAATTGAATATTTTTTAAATGTAATCTCTGTTAGCAAAAAAATAAGGCAATAATGAAAAAGCTTATGTATTATTTGTAGTATTTCCGGAAATGGAGTCGAGTGGTGGTGGTGGTGGTAGTGGTGGCAGTGATTCAAGGATGAGTACCCCATAAAAATGCAAAGAAAAAAATACATTCTAAAAACAAAGAAAATCTGGTTTTATTTTACTTATTCCATTTATCATGACGGAAAACTGTTATAATATGCTTTCTTTTTCTTTTGTGCCGTTTTTACTACTGCATCATCGCACATAAAAAATAACGGCTTTCTCGGCTGCTCTTGTAACATACACACAAAAAACCAGCTAATTTCTTATGTAAGGCAGCAAAACAACATCAGCAGCAACAACAACAACAAAAAACTTTATTTGTGTTCTTTTGAGCCCGTTTTTATACTAAATTTTTTTCAGTTATTCTCGTTTTTTCCAAAGTTTCCCATTGTCTTATCATATGTCACTGTTTTGTTTCATCGTGGCTTCATCATTATTACACTGATGTTTTATTTTGCTATATAACTACCGTTATGTTATACTTTGTTGTTATTATTACGAAAAATGATGATACTGCTGCTGTAACTGAACTGTATACATTATTATAAGGAAAAAAAACTTTTGACAGATGGAAACTCTCCGGTCGAGTGAAAAATTAAGCTTTTTTTCTTTTCTCTCATCGTCTACATCTGCCTGCATTAAAAACAAGTAGATATATCTTAATACACATTATACCAATGCGCTACTTACTATACTCATTTTTTTGCGCTAGACTAACTTGTTTTTTTACTGATGAAGAAACCGTGGCAAGAAGCCCGTAAGAAATTGCGGTGGTGGAAATAAGGAGAAGAGGAAGTGAATGTTCTTCTCTCGTGGGGGTACTCCTTTTCCTTCTCGTTTTTTCTGTGGTTTTCCCCTTGAATGAATGGAAGGAAAAGATGAAGACGTATAAGCAGAGGAAAGGAAATTCAACGCGAGCGAAAGTGATGTGAAGAAGAAGAAGTGTGAGAGGCACTGCAGGAATGCGTGGTGGTGTGGTGGCATGGATGGGGTGGTAGAATCACACTTTTTTTCTTGCAACATTAACGCACAAAGAAGGAAACATGCCTTGATGCCATATACTCTCTAGTCTGATTGTATATCAAAGAAGCTAGGATTTTTTTCTGTAGAGGAAAATAATAAAACACAATAAAAGTCTCCACTTTCTCTTCCTTGTTCCATCACCACCCACCAACTCAGCAAAATATATCGACAGAGATCTATTGGATGTGAAATTACATATTATTATACTCTCGTTACACTCTTCTTCCTTTGTGATGTATTTTTTTGCAAAACTTGCTTTTCCTCTAGAGAGGAAGAAAAGCAAGCGAGTGGAAATGATGATGAAGATGGAAATTGGTAGAGGATGGATTTATAGATAGAGTCAGAACAGAATCACACAAGGAAATAAGATGAAATTGCACTGATGCATGCATGCCATGCCCACATACTTTTTCACTTGGTCAGCAACATTCATTCATCTACTGGCTTGGTCATCCATCCACCAGGATATAGTGTGAAAGAAAAAAATATATAAAAAGGGAACTAACAAGGGGCTAAAAATCAGTGACCATGTCGTTTCTGTGTTTTCTTGTAAAGAAGGAAAATGTAAAAAAAACGGGGTAGTTCTCTAGAATCTTTGCTAACAAAAACCGCGCTTTGCCTTGATGGCGAAGAAAAAATGTGTGGATTTCTGCATAGAAAGCGGTAGACAGTTCTTTGCCATCAACCACACGCTCGTCATTGTCATCATGCTCGGTTTTTTAGCTTTGCTGTCTCTACGAATTTAAGCCAAGCCACAAAAGAATACAGACAGGGTTTAATAATATTACATGCGTTTTCGTAGATACACTACAGAGTGTAGTGACTACACTACTTACAAAACACAAACTCGGCAAGAAAGCATTACTCTAAATGTCACGGGCTCATTATTACAAAGCTTTACCTTCAGTAGCAGCGCCAGCTATAATAATAATAGTACACCAGTTTCAGTCAAGTCACTTGCAGACGTGCAGATTTTCCGGAAGAAAAGAAGGGCATAATATTGTATACGTGAAATTTACCAAGAAGATAAGTTGCTAAAGTGGAATTTGAAAAGGAGAGGGATCATAGAAGCACTACTGCGAGAAAGCCTTGAAGGAAAACAACCCCACACGTTACAATATATTGCTATTATTGTATGTGTTTCCATTTCAGAAGCAGAGAAGATAAGATGGATGGATTGTTGATAGAGATGGCGAGTGAGTATGACGGAAACTGCTGATTCTTCAATATTTTGCTTGCAGTTGATGATGATATTGGATCGATTGGATCATCTTAATATAATATTTTGAAACCTCTTTATTTTATAATTCCATTAAAAATACTGAATGCAAAGGGTGCACGTTACGAAAATGATATAATAATCATGAACATGCTGTAGTACTACACTGGTGAATAGCATTTTCTTATATTAAGATTTCTATCAAGGAGACTCGTGTACTGTACGATAGTTATAGTTATGATGATGATAAAGATAATCTTTTTTATGTACTTTTTTATTTTGGTGCATCATCCCAGTGTAGAAAACAAAGTGAGATTTATATACGACCACCTAGAAGAGAGATTACATTGGAATCTCTGCAAAGATTAAGTACTTTAATAACTTCCTGACGTATAGAAATCTAGCCGGCAAAGGAGAAAGTGGATTTTCATCTTCAAAAAGTCGAAAAAGTTGTGTTTTACAACTCTGCTCAGCTTCAGGGTGTTCAAAGTTCTGCTGCAGCTGCTGTATAAAAAAAGCTGTAAACCTGTAAAAACGGACACACGGGTTTCCTTTTTTATTGCTAGCGCAAAGAGAAAGTGCAGTAGTTGGTTGAAAGAATTATAACACACGAACACGTTCAATTTTCTACAATGTTGGTCGATAAAGAAGAGTATCATCAATTATCCTGTAAACTGTAAACTGCAGGAACATAATGAAATGATGATGATGGGTGGTGTGATTCCTTGTGTTGGCGTAATTGCTACCACTGCCCAACGTCAATCTTTTGGACTGAAGTTGAGTACGTGTCTCCTTTGTACCTTTGATTATGCCAGTCAGGGCAGCGTACAAGGACATATTATCGTCCCCCTGATGCTTGGGAGACTCATTTTAGGTGGTCTGTAGACATTTGTTTGAGGTGTCATGATGCAACACTTGTACATACATTAGAGGCTATATCCAGAAATTGTAATTTTGATTCCGAAAGAAGAATAGTGATACTAGTCGCTGACGACTAGGTATGTCCTGAATGGGAAACAGCTCAGCTCAAGGTACGCATGTAAAACTACATGTGATATGACATTTCTGGAATGATTTCGTAAAAATTATATGATGATATGAAGTTAATTGATGGTAGGTCCGTTAAAAGGTTTTTAATGGAATGTATGGACATATTTTGAAATATATTTCAAGTATGTATGTACACTGAATGCTGAAGAATCATTAAAAATAGAATACATGAAACAGCACACTAACGCCAAAGTAAAAAATATCGTGGTAGAGAAAATGAAGTTAAAAGATGAATCCGTGTTTTCATAAGAAGTAATAAAGGTAGTGTGTAGGCATGTAAATTATAGTACGCAAACTTTTTAACGCATTCAAACGTTCGGTACATGAACATGAGTGTGAAGAAAAAGTAACAACGTCTCGGCTAAGAAATGAAACAAGTAAAATAAAAATGTGCAAATCATCATAAAGACAATGAGTAAAGAAAATTAGTTGTCTATTTAACCAAATAATGGACTGGGGTTTCATGCCTTATTTGACTACAGACTACTCAACAATAGTCATCAAAAAAGACTGTAAAAGGGGTCTTGAAACAAAGCAATGGCAAAACTAGTATCCAACAAGTAAACCGATCAAATCCAACTACCGAGGTAATGATAAACGCAGAACAAACACAGTCAATAAAGTGTAGATACGCTTGCAAAACTCTGTAAATTCAGCAAATAAACGAATGTACATGATAATCTGATAGTAGGTATACTGTGTCTAACCGTCTAAATGTAGAGCGAGTCGACTGGCTTAACGAATAAAACTTGAGTTGTAAAATTAATGTACAGACAGACAAACATCCTAAAAAATCATCAACTATCTCTCAGTAATAAATTGTTTTGGTTTGTTAATAAATGCGTATGTGCGAGCAACAATGTACATACGTACACCAAATGCTACATTATTGCATTCACAACACATAAAATAAATGTATCTTTGTCTCCTTTCGAGTTTAGGACTGTTACTGATGATGATGATGATGCCCCTTCTGGGTCTTATTAACTTTGTTGCAGCAATGTTATTCAAAATGGAAAACTAACGTTTTTCCTCTTTGCTATTTAATTAACATTTGTCTAGCATATTGTAAAGAATGACAAAATTTACTACTTTTGCAACCTTACGCGAGAAGATATGCAGGGTACATTCATATATATCAATAATGGCAAAAGCTATATGGATAAAAACTAGCTAACATAAGAGCTTCGTTTTTTAACGTCATCAGCATCACACCGTCATGGTTTTTGGTTTGGTTGGGTTTCTTCGTGTCTGTCATTCCAAAGCTTTATTAGCCTATAAAGTCAGCTTTACCACGAAAAACATGAACCATAAAGACGAGCAAGAACGGCAAACGTGTGGGTATAAGGCACTTTAATATATCCCAGAGAACTTTTCAAGCACAATAATATACACCTTCCTTATTGCTTGAGGGCTAATCGTTGATTACTTTCAGTGGAATTAGCAGTGGTGTTGGTCTTCTTATTACTTCCCATACGAGTCACCAGATGAAAATACCCAACTCTTATCACTTGTAGTGCTTGTTAGCTTGTTATAGTATGCTAGCGATGACGATGACATCCTTGAGTACTTCAACTCGAGAAGCAGTGAGTAAAACGGTGGTGGAGTTTTGTCCATTGTTCTCTTTTCCTTTTTTTGTTTGAAAAAGTCTATTCTTACAACATATTCGCTGTATTTTTGTACATCTGCTGGATGTTAAATAATGTTTGCTATATACGAATGGTGGTGTGACTACTTTATTTGCTTCAAGTCTTGTTACATATGTGTATGTATAGTAGTGAAAGCATATACATGGCGTAACAGAAAGAAGAATGGGTATCAACAGCCAACCGTTAATTTTCTCTTGGTATTCAGGAACTCACACCATGCCACCATTTCCAACTACCCAGTAAAGCTCACCAATAACTATATAAGAAACGCATGATAAAGGTGACTATTATTTGGATAGTGATCTACTTGGAAAAAAGTGGTGACTAGTAGTAGCATTAGTAGCAAATTCTCAGAATTAGATAATTACCGCAGAACTCGACGAGTAGTGAGAGGAGAAGAAGAAAGGAGGGGTGTTCTCACTCGTTTTGGTCAGAAATGGTCGTATATCGTGTATCGTACGCATTATTACCCGAAATGCCATTAAATTAGTACTAGTTGAGTGGAGAAGCCCCCTTTCTCTTCCTTTGCTGCACTCTGCTCTTTTTTTCCTGAGAAACGCAGTATTGAATCGGCAATGCACAGCGTTCAACAGACCAGAGTGCAGCATTGTGGTGGCCGCACTGTGACCAACCAAAACCAATGGTATGGTCATGTCATGAATACAATTCTTTTTTTCTCTCTTTCTCTCTCTTCTTTTATTTACCAAGCTAAGCTGAGATAATGTGCTTAGAGGAAAAAACAAGAGAAAACGAACATCAGTAGCAGCACAAAGCAGCAAGTTGTAGAATTTAGAAGAGCGAAAATGAAGCAGCTTTTCCTTTTGGTTAAGACACTTATTGGCCTGAGAGCCAGGAAATTCCTGGCACTTGCAAAGTACACACTAATCATCCATGCACAAAAAGTAAAAGTAAAGTAGAAGACTTTACACCACCACTACTACTAGCCAGTCAACCAACCAACGCGAGAACCGCCATCATCATCAAGACAAGCGCAAGCAAACTAACAAGTAAGTCAAAGCTGCTCCATCCAGTTGTTGCTGCTGAAGCCTTTTAAGCTACAAGAAGCTAATATAAAGCCACTCTCTGATCCAGTTGTAGCTAGAGAAAGTGCCACTGCCACACTCTTGCCACACTGCTAATTCCTCATCTGGATTAGTGTTTTTAATGCTACTAAATCCCTTCCGAATTCGTGGCATGTACAACCAACACAGAAGCTAGACAGGACGAATTCCTCTGTATTTTGAGTAATTTGCCCCGAATCCATGAAAACATGATTAATACGCCTGCTAATAATAGAAAAACAGAAAAAATGGGCTGTATATAGTTTATTATGGAATCTTATACGCATTTCCCTTGATTTCTTCCTGTTAAATGAACTGTTTTTCTTTCTGGATGAGTAATCATTAGGAACATAACAACCCGTTAGCTTCTGTTTATTCCTCTTTCCGACAGAACGAGCATTTGATGAAAATTGGTATAGATGTTGTGCAAATATATGTTCACCGCCCACATTTGTATGTAAAACCTTATAAAATTTTAAAAATTAATTTCTGTACATTCCTCTCTTCGTCATCAACTTGATTATCATGATAATAGCTCAGAGAAAAAGGTCTTATTATATTAGCGTGTACTACACTAGTAGGTATATTTTTTTCTAGATAGGCGTTGTAGTTCCAGTGAATCTCTAGCATATTATAGGAAACATTTAAGTAGGTACCATATATGGCTTTATCATGCATTTGGCAGTACATTACGGCCAAACATTCATCTTAAGTATTGCTGCTTGCTGCTGCTGCTGCGGCATGGCATCAGCCAGCATTAACAAGAACAAAAGAGGCAAAGCTTTCATTTTCTTTCTTTCTCTCTCTCTCTCACTCGCCTACACATATTTTAATGGATTTCATGCTTTACCATAAGTACATAGGTATTATTGTTGTGCTGGGCATGCATGTGACCTAAAGAAATCTGATTAATTTCGCGGAAACAAAATACCTTGAACGAATGATTAACTCGTTTCCTCGTTGGCTTTTTCCACTCTAAAAGCTAGTCGATGATGAACAAAGCTTTTTATCCTTTTCCCCTCCATACATCCATCCACCACAGCAAGAACAAACGCAGTTCAGCAGCAGCACCATCACCATATTGCTTTGCTGTGTTGTTGTTAGAGAAAAGGCAACAAGGGAAAAGTCAGCTTTACTTTATCTGGTCGTTTTGTTAAAGTATTGTACATATAATATGTTCACATTGTATGATGCATGAACTCATGTGAGTTGCACATAAATTCCATCAAAAAGTCGGACATATGTGCCGCTACTGCTCATATACTATCCACATATATTATGTACTTAGCATTTTATGTAGCGGAGAAAGCGCGCGTCTAAAGCTCGTGTAAGTAATCCGCTTGTTGTTTCTCTTTGTTCTATACATACCTACTCTTATTGCACCAACAGTGCAAAAAATAAACTGGCAGCAGCAGCAGCACAAGAGGATTTGAGGCGATAAAAATCCACGGAACCATACATCATTTATTATTTTTATCCGTATTATATTATTAAGGTAATATCACGGCCACTTAGTTAGCTCAGTTAGAAGAATACGCCAAACCTTCAACTCGTCTTACTTTGTTTATGGCTGACTCACTACTACTACTGTAACTGAGATAGGTTACGTTGAAAGGAATTTCACAGGAATACATAGAGTTTTTTTAAACCCATCATTCATCATCAACAGTTAAATTCCCATTACGATCTTTCACAAGCAAGCACCAAGGCCATTACTGGAGTATGTATATCGCAATTATCCCTTCAAAGCGTTGAGTATGAACAGGCAAAAAAATGCTTTCACTATACTGTTCTGTTTGGTGGCGGTAAATGTAGTGCATTTGCATACTGTAAGTATATTCTGTCTGTAGGTATGTAGCTTTATCACTTATCAGTCCTTCTTTTATTTATGACTCTCATGAGAACTTTTGACTTTTACCAAGAACGTACAAAAAATGCATCCCACACACACAAACAATGTATCATTATCGATTTTTCCATTTTTTCGTACGAAAAACGGTAACGCTTGGGGTGTATTTCCGTGTGGGAAACTGTTAATTAATTAATGATAGGTCTAACTATAATTATTCATTGTATAATGTTTACATTTTGTGTATTTTTGTTCTCATTATTATTCCAGACCCTGTTTACAGGAGTGATCCTCTTATCTTTCCTTGCATGCACGGTGTCGTGTCGACCAAGGGGAAATACAAACAGCAGCAGTAATAGTAATAATAATTATTTGAAGGGTCAACAACATCAGCCACAGCGTTACGATACACATCATCATCACTATTCACATCGTCTCAGCAGCAGCGCAAGTAATGTAAATAGTCATCATCACCATCATTACAGTAATAGTAATAACCATCTCCACCATCACACCAAACATGCACACTTTCACCATGAAAAGCAGCAGCAGCAACAACAACAACAGCATCTACCACACCAGCAGCATCAACCAATTTCAGAAGGAGCGGAAGTAGATGAGAGTAATAAAATCAGTCTGCTACACAATACAAACACCCTTCAACATCAACGAAGACAGTCACGGCAGTATCAACAGTCTGGAAGCCTCGCCCTACCGCTGGTAGCGGCGTCAACATCATCAGCCGCAGCCACAACGAAATCGGCAAGGGCGACCACCGCGACAGGCTCCTCAAGGAATAATTATCCTTCGTCTAACAACAGACGTGCTCTGGAAGAGGATTATGATGACTATGAAGATGATGACGAGGATGACGATGACGATGAGGGCGGATCCGAAGGTGGCAGACATGCTTATGTGATGACAACAGACAAAAAATTAACCGCACATGAAAAGATGACGGAGGATGAAACTCTTAGTCAGGCATTTGAAAAACATATGAGATCGAGCAGTGGCTTGACTGAAAGTCAGATGGAGGACGTACATGACGTTTACGCATACCAGCTGCCCAGTGACCTTTGGTTTGTGGTCAGGTATAATAAAAATGCGGATGGTCAAGTGGAGAAATACATGTAAGTCAAAAT
Organism: Sinhomidia bicolor; assembly: GCA_027743785.1. Taxonomy (NCBI): domain Eukaryota; kingdom Metazoa; phylum Arthropoda; class Collembola; order Entomobryomorpha; family Entomobryidae; genus Sinhomidia; species Sinhomidia bicolor. The sequence goes on from JAHZMT010005018.1 coordinate 16,817, forward strand.
ATGAATGCGAGGATATGAGAGTTTGCTATTGGGAGCGAATTCAGGGCAAAGTGATACAAGCTTTCTTTTTTGGTTCTCAACATTGCAGGAACATTGTGGACAGCTTTACTAACTACCTGGACAAGTTGGATAAGGATGTGAGTACGGTGAGTGTGACTGTGAAAGGGGTTGAAACAGTATTTAGGCTGACAACAAAACACACCAGTAGCAGCAGCAATACTTCTTAAATAACTAAAACAATAAAAAAATATTGTAAAGCAACTTATTATTATTATTATTATTGTTGAAAGTACGGTTTATAAATTAAGACTAGAGCAGATGAACAATCGTATTCATAATAATAGCATAGGTAGGTAATAATAACGTGGACGTATAATTCGATGTACTTACATTATTGAAGAAAGTATTTATTAATTATGATTAATTAAATAAGTAATTTGATTATAACTCTATACTGTTTTGTTACATTTTGTGTAATAATGTAATCATTGTTATTGTAAAGTACCTTTTTATGAAACTCATTTTTAGCAACTCAAGTAAAAATGTTACGTGTATATTTGACTTGACGAATATAAATAAATAAGATGATAAATTACTTATAACATGTATGTATATATGATTGCTACTCTACTAATACTTTAATATTGTGCACTATAATTATAATATGTCAATGTAATACGTAAACGTACAAAAAAATATTAAAATACCTATCCAACTTGGTTGAATGATGATGAAAATGGATTTAGGTTATTGAGAATTTGGGAAAAATCGTAAGTGATATACGTATTGTAAAATGAATAGTAGTAGATAGACTGTTCTGAAAAATGTAATTTTGTTCTGTGAGCTAGTAAAACAACATGCGAGTAACTTTATTAACCAAATTGTTAGCATAGAGAAAATGGTGGTTTGGTGTGGATCAGTCCCAAGTTAGGAGGACTCCCAGTTTTGCTATGTGTGGAATATGGATGTATTAGATTATGGATGTGCGTGTTGTTAGTGAAAGTAAAAGTATTAAACCATACATTTTTATGAATGAGAGTAAACCAAAAATGAAAAAATATAATATGTACCGTCTGTAATTCTCGTGGAAAATTTCGCTCCTACACGTTGTCGCACTAAACTCGTTAAAGAAAAAAATGTAATAACTTTCATCGCTAAATCAAACATCTTAATCATCATGATCATTTATTATTGCAACACTTGCAATCTATGTTTTCAAAGTATGAATGTGCTAATTAGAGTGGCTAACCAAACCAATTTGAGCTGTTTTGTACTCTGCCGAAACGATAAATTAGTCCTCGTGTAATTCCTTTGTGAACGTTTAGGTAGCAGTTGGTCGACTGGCTGGATGGCTGGACAGCACATGGCACTACATACATACTGTAGTGCTGTAACAATATATGTACCATAAACTTTTTCAGCATGTTCACTAACAAAGTTGTAATAAATGAACTAATAATAGTGAAGCAATTTATTCTTGAAAATCGAATTTATGAGCAAATTATAGTCGAGTTTTGAGATACGATTAATCTTTCAGCCCAACCGAGCATCCATTCCCCTTTATGAAAAAATCAATTGAGGTTGGCAGGGTGTGACTTGATAAAAATGGGGCATTATGAAACTTCCGTTTTTAAAAGTTCTTTTGCTATTATTACCTACAGCTTTTTTCTTTCGGTTCAATAAAGTCATTAATAAAGTGTAGACGTAACGTTAGGTGAAAAACAAAAATGTTTTATGATAAAAATCACAATTATTATCGATATGTTATATATTATATATATGTGCAATATAAGTACATATATATGGATGTACATGTATAAATAAATGTTTTAAAACAATAAAAAAAGTTTATGACATATCCTTAATTAAAAATGATCTTCAATTTTTTTTTTCATTTTTCTTTCAACATCTGCAATATTTGTTATATTTTATTGGATCGCTTATAATATTATTATTATCATCAGGTTAATAATATGTAAGTATTCATTCATTTTCCGAACTATCTATTCACTAGTTTTACGTATGTAATGACATCATAATATGTGTAATTGTTGAACATAATATGTTCCTTTTTCACAGTACATTCCAAAAATTACTTTCTATAAGAAAAACTTTTTTAAACATGCAACAAAGCGACTAGGAAGGTTTTTTTAGTTTATTAATGAGCATAGCTCATTTATACAGTTTTTGTTTAATTTTTTATACGCGGTACAAGGAATAAAATGAGATGTTTTCTATAATTTATATAACACTGTTGTACATACACTAGTAACCGGCTTTCTCCAAAGTGAAGAGATATGTCTAACAAGTAGAGACAAAAAAACATAATCAAAAAGTATATAAACTGAACGGAATGTGAAACCATTTACATAAGACATTATTCTCCCTACATGGTAGGTAGTATAATTGAAATATTTACTTATCATTAGTGTACATGTAATACCTATGCATACCTGCTCGAAGCACACTCACAGAGTAATATATGTTTCCAGAGAATGTTTTTCAGAGAAGAGAGGAGGATCCAAGCATATTTTTATGGGCACTTTTTCTCCACAACCAGAGGGATGTATAAGGGTAATTTTGACTGTTACGTATTTCTATAAAAGCTTACTACTGATGGCACTATCATATATTCATGTCAGCAAACATGTATGTTTTATTTACATAGTATTCACTGCTATTAATTAAGCCATATCATAATCATTACCAATGTATGTAATTAAACACGCCGTAGTAATTTTGTTTGTTGAGTACAATTTTTCATTAAATATTTGAATATATTTAGAAACGACTTTTCCTCTCATATTTTCTTTTTACTACCAAACGGCTCATTCTAAAAATACAAACCAGGTGTTTCAACTAGAAAAGATATTTGGTATAGGTATTTACATTACTACTTGCTATTACCATAAATCTAGGTATATATTTTTTCTCTAGAGAATTCACATCTTTTTAAGGCGACTTGAATTCATTTCATCACAAATTGTTAATATAATTCTTTTTTAATCTTTAGTTACACAGATATTAGAGTATATTTTATTGAATTTATACAACATAGTTATTATTACCACCGGTTGAATTTTACACAACTTTTCGAAAATGGCTGCCATTTCGTCTATTACACAATTACAAGAAATAAACTATGACACGAGCTTATTTCGTCCGAAAATTATTGACACACTGCAAGATCGTCGGAGCCATATAATCATATCACTGAAATATACGGGCCCAACAATAATTCTAATTTTATTTTGAAATATTTTAAATTACTTTTTTTGCTTCAAGCCGTTAGCCTTACAAGTATGTATGTTTTTTGTCTTTAAATCTTATGAATATTTCTAGAGTACTACCCGATTAAATGTATTTAATTTATGTCCTTTTTCTAAGTAGTATTGTTGTTTTTCGGTAGACAGACCAATGAACAGCAGTTGTTTTATAACAGAGCGAATGAGCAAATCAATAAAAAGCCATATTTTTATTTGGAGTGTTTTGTGTATGTGTGTGTGTTTTTGAATGTAGATGTTTTCCCTTACGAGTAAAAATAGGTAAAAATAAAATTCTATTTATCCCAGAAAGATATTAAGTTACAGGAAAGTAGGAACTATATTTCCCTTCTATGTAGGTGACAGGTAATTAGTTTTCATAATGAATACAAAACATTTTTAGATCTATTGAGAAACCCCTTGGTCGACTGACAGAATCATACATATTTATATATATCAACAGGAGATGGAATTATGACAAAGACAAGATGAACAACTATAGGACAGAATACAGACTGATACACTTTCACCAACGAAAACAAATAGGAGAAAATAGAAGACATACATGACAAGGTATTACAATACAGTTTGTTTTTACAAAACGATAATTTAGTTTTTACAACGAATGACTTCTATCACTCAAAATATTACATATGAGCAATGTGACGATAAGACAGTCTCAATAAATACGCTTTGCAACTTTCTTGAAAGCGTTTCCCTTTCGTCAAAATGCATTATAATAGAGAGACTGAATAAAATTATTGTATTTTTAGGAAGCCTAATTTAATGCACATAAATACACATGGACGTTTTTTACAAATAAACATTTAAATAAATACATAAACGCACAAAAATAATGTGCTTTTTTGTGACACGAATGTCACAAAAATAAATATAATTCGTACGAGGCGACAGCGCATGAGCATTTCAATTATGAAGGCAACATCAACATAACTGGTGACATTGTGAGAAAAACACAATGATAAAATTATGTGTTTCTTGACAAAAATGATGATTGCCCAACCAAAGTGATGATGGTGATTAGTTAAAAATTGGACTATCTATTATTTTTTATACACCTACCAAAAATTAAGGTGCTGCAGTTGTTGCACTTGTAGGTACATTTAAGTATTGCAGTCATAATTGAAAATAAAAATACAAATTCCTAGGCAAAATCATTGTGCACCGGGGACAGTTAGTAGGAAGATGATGGGACTTTTGCACGACATGACTTTGTGTCGTGTTTCATATTAGCTGGTTAGCCGAATTAATACACTTTTTTTCCAATTGCCTTATCAAATTTTAAACTGTGGTGCAAATGTATGTTCTATCTTTTCTGTATCAGCATGTTATTTATATTAGTAGTAAAAAGATGCATCAGTCTTTTCTGCATGATTTGATTAAACTGTTATTACGAGTTATTACTTTAACAATAATATGGTCCTGAAAAGCTACGTGGCAAACTGATCTCCATTGTTTTTTTTCGACGATATGGAGGAATGTTTTTCTAATTCAATAAAATAAACAGTTTTCAAAATACTGTTTCAAACAAATGTGCTACGAGCCGTGAGTGGATGAATAATGTGCTTAACTAAAACGCATTAATCAAAGCTTAACCAAACTTAAAAAATGGCGATGATAAGAAATTAAAAAATCAAAAACAAAAAAAACCTTTAAAATGATCTAAAATGCAATTGCCAATAAAAAAGATTAGTCTAGCAATAAGCCAAATAATTAATTGATTAGTGGTTATAAAATACATACTACAGATTAAATATAAATCAAGTTTCAAAAAGCACTATATGCAAACTACTAATAAGGATAAGAAAATGCGACTTTTCGAGTATACCAGGACGATATAAAGCAAATAAAGCAGATGCAGTTTAACATTTTTTTCTTAACATTTTCCTCGAAGACGAGTAATACAGTAAATTCATAGAATATAATTTATATGTACGACATGAATTTGCCTACAAATTCTAAGTGACCAACCCTATTCCTTACTTTAAAGAGGAACCCAACGAAGACCTACACAAAATATGTATCTGCTTAAAAAAAGACATTTGAGAAATTTTGAGTTTACCAATTTGCTGGCTTCTAATTTCACAGCTAAATACTGGCCCATGTTATGATTACTTAATCACACCAATGGGGATTTTTTTTTGGATTTTCAATTTTTCAAATAGAAAGCGAGCAGTGTCTACTTGACCTCAGATTTTCCTTTCGACTTGTTCGTTCAATGGGCTTTCCTTGAATTCCTCTTCATTTTCTTGGATAGGTTGATCAAATCATGCGCTGTCGGCTAATAGTCAATCTTCGCGTAGTTTTATTTTGAAGCATTCAATCCGGAAATGTCTGCACATTTGGCGCACCTAGAAAACAAGACGATACAATCGCATTTTAAAAGCTGTTTGCTGGTTCTTTACAAAAATAATAAATTGAAAACTACAAATATTGATAATTAAAACTTACCACGCAGACGCCATAATGTATTTGTGTCAAGGTGGACAGCACCGTGAGAGCATACACGGCTACCGTCTCAAACTCCAATCCTGGTTTGAATATTAATGATGCGCCTGCAAGCGCCGTGATTGGAAACAGTATCCAATTGAATCCTTCACAGCGAGTGCCACTCATTTGGGCTACTATCAATTTACAGCAAATATGTGAGAAAACTGTGCCCACCATGTAGAAAAACATTCTGGGCTGTTGGAGCAGAATGTCTGAAGGAGAAAGGCACACCCACAAAGTGGTAACTATCATTAAAACGAATGTTGAGTAGAGAGGCCGTAACATTTCGAAAGCTGGACGCATTTTCCCCGTGCCGTGCTTATAAGACCTGCAGTAATTAATTGCATTTTTAATTTTTTTTAAACTTAACTTTCTGTCAGCTATTACAGAAAAAATTCTTTGTGTTATTTGACTTACATGTAGACATTGTAGACAGCTACAGGAATGGACAATCCAACGGATCCAGCATACAGAAGCACCTCCACGAGATCACCACAAGTAAAGTAATCACCGGGAAGGTAAAACTTCCACATATCATGGCCACCAAACGCCGTGCATATAAACACGAAGAAGCACCCCTATTCGACAAATTTAAACTCTTGATAAAACTGCGAAGAACTTATAAACTATAGTAGAAAATATGGAATAAAATGGATTTATTTTTTTACATATTTTACAAAATGTTTTGATGAGAAATCATTTGTAGAAATCTGTTAAAATAAATATACCTAATGTATGTGACATGAACAAATTAAAAGCAGCTAGGAACCAAACCCAGCTTGGAACGGCTTGATAATCTGACGGTGGATTACCACCGCCCCCGGCGTAGAAATGGAAGTCATAAATACTAAGCAATATAAAATTAGCTGCTGTGAATAAAAATCCTGTAAATGTCAACAAGTTCGGAGCTATCCACATTGGGCAAATCTGAAAAAATAAAGTATCATTCAATGTATAGGCCTATCCTATTCCTAACACTCCTTCTTACATAATTAAAAATATGCATATATCGGCTTGTAATACTTATACTGTGACTCTTAGCGTCAAAATTCAGGATTAATTGTCAAAAACATATCTTTCCTCGCTTAGATAACAGATTTTAGATTAACAAGGACAGGTAGTCATCATTCATCATAAAAAATAAAATCATCCTTTTCTTTATAGTATATCCATAATATTTACTATATGAACTATTACTTCTACCCTTGCGCCGTCGTGAAAATGTTAATGAAAATAAAATTATTATTTTTCCAAAATGTACTTGGGATGTGTACGAAAATTATTAATAACATCAGATTGCAATTTTGAAGATTCCAACAGAGTTCAATTCACTCATTTCTACACACGAA
>JAHZMT010005019.1:0-30274 GCA_027743785.1 Sinhomidia bicolor
TACTACCATCATCATAATGGAATATCCTTCCGTTTTTGTTCTGATTATTATTATGATGATGATGATCACGGTAATAAATATATTCTGTAGAAAAAAAATGTAGATATGAATGAATACATTCACATGACAAGGTTCATCATTAATAATACCTATACAGTTTTTCCTCTGCTTTTTTACGTTTCAACATATTATGACTATTACCATCAAAATAAGATAATAATATTTCCTCAGATTTTTTTTTCAGTGAGACTGGAAAACAGACACACAAATTCTCACAAAGAGTTTATAATATTCATTTTGTTCCTCTTGTATTTCAAGTGGGAGTTGTAGTAGTATAGTGGCATGTACTGCGGTGTCAGTTTGAATAGTTCTCTAAAGAGTGGGACAGCAGCACTGGCGGAGCAACCAACAATGCATACTACACAAGTACAAGGAGTCAGCAAGCAATGAATATCATTCATTCTGCTCCTCTTTCATAACAACACTAGTACAATAATATAAAGAGTCGTCTGCGTCTCTCTGTAAAAGAAAGAAAGAAAAAGAAAAAACTTTATACTCCACTTTACTTTATGCACACCACAACGGTGGTACTTGTGGTGAAGCTGGTTGACGAAGCTCTTCTTCTCATCCCTGTTTTATTTTATGCATGGTTTAGCTAATAATATATTATATAGCATAAAATAAAAGCTCGTCTGCTGCGCGTCTCTTTTCTGCTCACTTTTTTTCTTCTTTTTTTAAAGATTGAATTGAATCAAGTTGGATTTGAAATCCTCTGTGGAGACCGACGTACTTAACATACTTTCAGATTACATTTTGGGTATATTACGTTTATAACCACAATGTATGTATACATGTTAAGATAAATAAATACCTCATTTGAATATACATGCTGGCTTGTGTGTGGTGAGTGAGTGATATGATGAGATATAATATGCGTACTTAAGAAAGAAAGAGGAATAACATTTTCGTGTGTTTTAACATTGTTACTTGCTATACAGAGGGATATGGAGAGAGTGAGCAAAAGAGACGAAGACAGATTTTTTAAAAATACATGCAGATTGCGTAAGTACGTATGTACATTTGACACAGTTTTCTTATAGTGCTTGTCTCTGTGTATCCTCCTCATAATAATCATCATGTGTAATAATCTTTTCAAAGAAGAACGACTGGACAAGGACAGAGCAAACTTCAAAGTCCACATCACACACACACACGGGGACTCTTGTTTATGCACATGTCACGTTGTACTCTTCTATTGTTTCACACGATGATCCTGCTCAGATGTTTGCTGACTGATTAAAAGTTTATGCACAAAACTTTTCTTCCCCATTGTAAACGGTGCGGTTTCCTTATTACCATGTTGGTGAACTGTGACTTGTGTTGTTTTTGTGTGTTTTAGGCATGTTAATAACTGTAATAACTGTTTAGGGATTCAACCACGCTAGTGGTTTTTATTGGATGTTGTCCATATACACAGTAATAATGTTGTTGGCACATGCTCTACTTTATAATGTTCATTGCACACAAAATTGCTTCATGTATATTTAACTGGAGGCAGTGCTGAAAAGACTAAAAACAACTCATTTTATCCGTGAATCTAGCAGCAATCAAGTGCATAATTTGATGTGGTTTTCACACAGTGTCTACTACTACTACTACGAGTACGACCCGCAAACCCTAATTATGAGAAAGTTTTGTTTTTGCCCGGCAGCGTACCTAGATGAGAAAGTTACCTGTTAAATGAAAAATGAAAGGACTTGTCTTATATGTGAAGTCAAAGTGAAAGTAGTCATGCAATAGCATACTGTGCACCGTAGAGCAGGAGATGGTACAGTGCCGCCGTCAATAGCATTGAAAATTGATTGTATGAGGCTGGAAGAAGATAATTAACTATTTTTTTTACTTGGATTGCTATTTGTTCGTTCGGTGGAAAAGTTGCTACTTCTACGACTGGGCTTTTTCTCATTCATTTGCTGTAATCACCCGGAAAATTTTTTCTTTTAGAATGTACCACCTGAGACCTGACACCTGCCTACTTTCCAACAAGAAGATAGACAGCCGGACTTGAAAATCAGATGGCATATCAGTATCAAGAAAGATATAGCTACGTTCTATGCAATGTGAACTTGTGCGTGTAGTTTGTGATCCAGTGAGCAAGCAAGGGAGAGACAGCGGAAATTAGTTTGATGAGGGAAACAGAAAACATGGTGGTGATGCTCGTGGATGGGAAAGTCTGTGTAAAATGAGTTTTGAGAACTTGTCGCCTGCTATTTACCCATGGATGTTTTAAGAAAAAAGTGAAAGCGAGTGGTGAGAAAGAAAAAGGGAGAAAAAATCTTGATGCCGCTGGTGATGCTGTTGGAAGAGCGCCGCGTGAATATCTCCTTCTATTGTTCATTAACTTTGATGATAACAACAGAGGAAAAGATACAGGCATTTTGGCGAGAGAAAGTGATTTTTGATTTATTAAAGTCATTTCCCTTTCTCTCTCGCTTGCTAAAACGGACTGTGTGAGTTCTTGAGAGTTAACTTTTTTTACTTTTTCTTTTGATCCGCAGTCCAAACACATGAAGAACACAAACACACACATATTATTACACAATACATAGCGTATAAGTACATTACATAGAAAGAAAGTGCACACTTTCATCTGCGGAAAGTTGGTCGCAGCTTCGCTGAGAACCTAACAACCGTATCATCATCATCGCCATTACCATCATCGTCATCATCATGCCGCTAAAGTTGCGAAGAACGCTTTCAATGGAAGATCTCCAAAATGCATCCGACGACGAGATGGATGTATTACTTTCCCCATCTCAGAGTCCCACCAAGGCAATGGCAGGAGGAGCAGGGACAGAAGAACCCACTTCTCTTCCCTATAATGGAACCAGTCATCGGGAAAGAATGTTTCCATTCTCCCTTATCGCCGATGAGTCAGCTTCTCGGCCTCGACCCAAACCTAATGCTCATCCTATAATTGTGCCAGTGGAAATGCCTGAAAGCGATGACTTTTTCCTGCATGGGCCTCAAGCCCCAATTTTGAAAATTGATCCAGGGTCGGTTGTTGAAAATGGGGTAAATGGAAAAGGAGCATCAGCTTCTTCCTCCTCGTCAAATACATATCAGTCCATTCCGAGATCAAAAAGCGTGAGATTTGAAGAGCCCGATGAGGATTATAATGAGCAAGACTCTACAGGAAGGGGGAGAGATCGGATAAATAGTGTTCAAACTCAGGTGCAAAAAAGCTTGTTTTTACAACTGTACATATAACATTGTATGTATACATTTTATATGAATTTTCATCAGGGATTTTGTAGCTCTATCTGCAAAAAGCTGATTTTTTAGCAATGCAATGCTGCCATTTTGTTCTATAGATTGACCGGATTTTCGTTCTGTAGAGCGTGAAAGGAATTTAATGTACTGAATGTTTTCTCTTTCCTTAATGGGCTCCCTTTAGGTAAATCAAGTCACTCAAAAAATGAAGGATAACATAGGTCGTCTATTGGAAAGAGAACAAAATTTAGATGCTCTTGCAGACTTGTCAGATCAGGTATTATTGTTTTAAAAAACTATGCATGTCTTTTTGTTCAAATCAGGATAAAAGCAAAACTTGACGTATAATCAAGCAAAACGAACAAAATAATATAATACTACGTGTTTTTTTCCCATTTCGTTTTTTTCATTGTAGCTTCATTACTCAGGAGATATTTACCGTCAGTCGACTGAGCACCTTCGTCGTAAACTGTGGTGGAGGCAACAAAAGACACGTTTGGTGCTGACAGCAGTCTTCATTTTCTGTACAGTACTTTTATTTGTGCCCCTTATCAGCAGATTACTTCGATAAAAACGCACGTCGTCGTCGCCAGCGTCATCTTCACACACTTTCCCATTATAATACTAACGTGTAATATTGTAAAATGAACAAATTTTTGATCTCATATATATGATCTTTCAATTCAACATTGGAAACCATATCAGGTGACACAGATATAAATATTATGCAGCTTTTCTAGTACTCTACAATACATTGTGTGTAGATGCTGTTATCTGTTTATAATGAATGAGAGCTGACATTGACATATTACGCCATTCTTTACATACCATTTATTTCTTTGAACATCACAACATTTTATTTTATGTGCTCTCTCCTATCTAAAGTCAATAGTAATAGGTCAAGTCAGAAAAAAGAAAAGTGTACATGTGCAGCTCCAGTTTACATAGTCTGTAGAAGTATTAGTAGAGAGCAACTCCAGCTTTCACGCCTGTTTCAAAGATAGTGAAAGTACTTTGGTAGGTAGCAGTTTGCCTGCATGCTCTCATTTTTTTGCATTTTCGTTTTACCAGCTTATTTCTAAACCACTCAAAAATAATGCCATCTGAACCACGGACAAGCTGAAATCAATAAAACAGTTTGACACGAAATCATCAACAACCTCGCACTTTACTTTCTACTGCGAGAACTATTACGACGGCATAAAATGTCAGTGAGGTCTTTACGTAGATATCAAGTAAGTCATTAGTCGTTTATTTTAAGACGTGGTGTAATAATGGGCCCGGTTAATTACCTTGTTTTCACTGAATAGCTAAGAGGCTTGAGTGGGAAATGACTTTCATAGTATGAGTGGATAGATAGATGGATTTAATGGTGCTAATGGGACGCTAAAATAAATGTCGATGGTTTTTCCTATCTTTTTTGGGTAATCCAACCCGTTAAAAAATTGTATTATTGGTTTAGAGAATGTGTCAAACATTACATTTCATTGAAGATAGTATCTACTTTGCGAATACTGTAGCTGATTTCACTCACAAATGTCTTCCTATCGAAACAAAGATATAATGAAATTTTGTACGAAAATGAATGGAAAACTTGTAAAAGGGAAATGGAGTTTTAGTTGCGGGGTATATATTGCAGTGCAGCTTGCAGCATCAGCAGCACCGGCACCAGCATGCTTCCAGCTTTGTAGTTTCCCATTACCCCATTTATTCTGCCAAGTAATGTTATAAGTTGTGTTGAGTAGGAACATGACAGCATAATTCCATTGGAAAATTTAAGTATTGCATTCTTGGCTATCTGCTATATGCCGTCGGTAGGGAATGGAATAAGTTTGATTGCTTTGTTGAAAACTGCAAAAGAATCCCAATTAAATACTTTGAAATGCTGACGAGGAAAAATTGTAAAACTTATGGGCTTACTAAAAACTACACGATCATCTTGAACAGCAACAAGGATGCAAGTCAAGAGCAGGGAGCAGGTCAAAAATATACTATTAGTGTTCTATACTGGAGTCCAACTAACCATTGTCACAAATAAATAAATATTTCCAAATGGAGTATATCACTTTACCGTGTACTCTGTAACTTATGAGATTCAAAATTTGCAAGTGCCGTCTTCTTGTTAGGTGTTTTGAATATAATAAAAACTCATTCAACTTTATACATAAAAATAGATTATCATGAATATAGAGAACTTTGTTTCACTCAAGACGATAATCATATAAGTAGATAAGTAGCGTCTGACAAAATACCGTAAAACCAATATAATAATTTATAGCAAAAAAACATTATAAATCTAAAATCCCATACTTATCTGCCTTAAAAATAACGGTATATCAGGAAAGTGAATCGTGTGATTTGGACCAGTTTGTAGAAAGAAAGCAATCATTTTTTCTAGTGTACACCTTTTAGAGTATTTATTATTAGAGTATGTACGTATGTATGTGTAGTCCACATTTCGGGAGTACTGAATACAGTCATATTTTATGTATTTAGTTAGTGATGATTGTATGAGAAAGAAAAAATGTTAAATGAGCAACTTGATGTCCAATTTTGTTACAAAATAAATGTGATGTTTAAAGTTTTATTGATAAAACGATGCGTATATCATAACAGCACCCATTTTTCTAAAAATATATCTATAAATGACTTAACATCAATACAATAAGTACATATAACAGTAAGAATAACAAGTATATTATTTTGGTAGCTTAAAATCACAGAAATGGTCTCAACAGATTTTAGCTGAACAATCGGCGTGTTTTCATTTTCAGCTGTCGATGAAGAAAAGAATTGCTTTCTTTAACTTCCTATTTGCTTGAGCATCCTATCCCAAAATTTCATTCTTTTAGAAAAGGGCTCGGGGACAATGTCAACTTCCTTACTCAGCGTATACCAAGTCAAAGGCTTCTCTCCATTCAACTGAGCTGCGGACAAAGGCAGCCAAGTCTCTTTGTTCCGCCAAACGTCAACGGGTTTCCTGTCAGTCGCAAATAAAAAAGTGGACCATTATTTGTATTCAGACGGCACTTTATATGCTTCTTTCATTTCATATTGTAATTATACTTGTAATTAAATAATTACAATGTTTATGTAATTCAAATTTTTTAGGATTTTTTTGTAATGAAACATAGTAAACGTCGACGTACTGGTAAGTGGCAAATGTAGCCCACAAATGGACCAGTTGCCTGGAAAACGTGTCGTCATCTGATCCTTCTTCAAAATTATGGTATTCAGGTAATGATGGAGTTAAATACTCTAGTACATCTGGAAGTGTTCTGCCTAGAAAAAAGTAACGATTTTCTTTGTGAGAATATATTTTTTGTACTCTGACCTAAATAAATATTAGTCGACACAAAAAGAGTAGACAAGAGCTGGACTGGACTGGAGAAAAGTGATAATACAAATTACTAGTGTTTTTTGACTTTATAAATTATAATATAAAGGTTTACTTTGCGTGCAACGCATTTTAATATACTAATAGGGCAAAAAGAAACTGAAAAAGAAGCAGAATAGAATGGCACAATTTGTTGTTGTACTTGTAAACGCCGATGTTCAGAGGCATATGAAAACTTACTGTAATGATCAGATACGGTGTTATTGCTACTCCCTGGAAAAGTTATGAGATATGGGTAGACAGGTTTATCATAAGCGTAAGTCAGAGCAAACTTCCAGAGTCCGTAGACAACGAATAGATCGTATAAGAAATTACTAAGTCTCTTGTCAAGAGTTTCGAGTATACTACCACCATCGCCTCTACTATTGTTCCGCATGCCTTCTTTGAAATACAGCTGCTGAATTTCCATGAAGAAACTGCTATCAAAGTCTTCATGCTGGAAGCCTGGAACCTGCTTTAATACCCCAAGCAGCCACCGGGTAAACGTCTCTTTCTCTATTGTCCCCAGTTCTGGTGAAGAATCTGAAATTTAATAAGAGCAACAATAATATGTAATGGATATGATATAGTCGGATGATTTAATGTAAGCAAAGCTTCTTAAAGTGTAGTAATCTTGAAGTGGATTTAATTTCAGCCAAAATTCTTAAACTGAAATGTAATGTAAGCTGCATAATATCATAACACTTTTGCCATTCGTCTGAAATAAGCTAAAGTAAGCACTGCACTGCCACCAGGCAATATTTTGTGTGTGGTGGTGTATGTACCTGAGTTTTCGGGGCTGTAGTTTATAGTACGTAATGCATCTGCGGAGTTCATGTTCATTCCAATAAGTAAGGGAACTCTCTTGTACTGCCGCTCTGCAAGAATAAGTGCTGGTTGCTTTGTAAAGAAGGAATCCGTACAGACCTTAAATCTTTCACAGGGTTCGAATAAGGGCAGAAATGGCGATGCAAAGTCAAAATATTTTTCCTGCAATTTTTTCATAAACCTCGTATATAAAGACATGACAATAGTGACACACACAATTTATCGTAATAATATTTATCCCGAGCAGACTTTTACTCTTGATTCAAAACTACAGAAGAAGCATAAAATGTCTATGTACATTATGATTTATATTTATAACAACGGATATATTTCGCCTTGAATGATATTCTGTCTGACATACGGTAATGATCTTTTGACTTTGCATGATATCCCTCAGTCTCTTTGTCTTCAGACACTCGACTAGAAGATGAGAAGGGCGATGAGGACATTCCAGTTCATCAGAAAATTGTCTCGTATACGACATTTGATGTGGTAAAAATGTGGAAAGTGTCAGACCACCACCTTGTATTATTGCACTTTGAAATAAACCTGTGATGCCAATGATCAATCAATATATTAATGCTTGGATGGGTCATAATAGTATAGTTGCATATAAGTATGTATACTATATAACAGCTCTTGTTCTTTTAAGCAAATGCAACTGCTACAAACCTTGAGTTGACAATCAACTTTATGGCTAAACCAAATTTACTAATTGGTATATTCATGCTATAGTTTGAGTTTAGTTTTGTTATCTACCTTTTGTACTTTGTGAAAGCAGTAAATATGTCACAGAAGCGGCACCTACACAAGAAATGTATTTAATTAGTGAGTGAAGTCAAAGTTTTCACAAATTGAATTTGTGCTGAAGACAAAAGAAATTACTTCGGCAAAGGGTAATACGCATTGACACTTGACACTAATGGGCAACACGAGCCTTTCAAACGAGAAATTCAACAAACAATATGTATTTACCAGATTCCACTCCAGCTATAGTGATTCTTCTTTTATTTCCTCCGAACGAAGCAATATTTGAATTTATCCATTCCAAGAATGTTACTTGATCATATAAACCCAAATTTGAGGTTCCTTCAGCACTTAGAAATCCTGAAAGTTTTATGTACATGTGTCAATTATGCTTCACTCTTCACTTACATCATGGAAAATGCCCAGCTTCGTTTTCATTGTTTACAAAAAGTTGTAAAATAAAATACCTAAAGATCCCAGTCTAAAATTGAACGTTGCACAAATTACGTTTTCAGTCATGAAGTAACTAACATCAAAAGCACCACCGTCTCCTTTCTTGAAAAACCCTGGATGAATAAACACAATCACTGGAAAGCCATCCTTGTCAGCGGGTTCCCTCTGAAAATGCAGTGTAACATTTGCACTGAAATAGCATTTGTGTTTTATAGACTGTAAGTAATACTAAAATAAATTAGGCACATTTAATGAATGTTTTCATTACATTTGGAATGAAAAGGTTAGCAAATAAACAGTCTTCTTTCAGCAACATTGAGTCGTTTGGAGTTATCTGGGGGCATGATGATCCCAGAGATTGTGCCAGCAAGGGAACCGTCATCATATCCAAATCCGTCATCGGGACAGATTTCTGAAACCGTTATTAAAGAAAGCATGCATATAGGATTCCGATTCGGATGCCATCACGTATTTTTATAAATTCCTGTTGGAAATTTGGAATGGGAAGTGTTGTAAAGGAATGTCTGTGTGTAGTAGTTTTCAATTGACTTTCGTACTTCGTATCTCTTCGGAGTGGCAGCATATCGAATACCCAAAAATGCATGGTATGTCTGCTGGTCGTTGTAGGTTTTCAGCGTTTTTCCAAAGTAAAGGCCATGCTGTAAGTGTACATACGGAGAACCGTTCAGCATTTGGACTCTTTTATTGTTCTCCCCTGCTGATACAGACCTAGCTCCGCCGAAAACAATGAAGACAATGGAGGACACAACCAATATCACAACATGCATTTTGACAAACTAATATGTTGGACAATTTCTCAGAATTATTATTACTATTACTATTGTTCAAATTCAAAATTATTGTAAAACACATTTCTAGTAGGTTCATATTTCTTTCATTTTATGGTGAACTGCCTGGAAATGGTGTAATTAAAATGGTAAATGCCACAGCACGACAAAGACTGCCATGTACCCGTTTCCATATTTTGTACATTCAACGGCACGCTTACACATTATCATGTCTAACATTGAGTGTTATTCACATAAAACTACCACATACATTATTATGATGATGAATTTGCTCTTTACAAAACAATTTTACAAAAAAAAAATTTCAAATATTTATTTCACATAAACTTTTCGACACACACACATAACATGCAATCATGTGCACACAGCAGTTTATATGGTTTGCTGGAGTGAGCGTGCTTTTATCTTTCGTTTTACGTTGTACTATGTGCCTTGTAGGACAAAGGAAAAAAATTATAAATACAAAATATTTTTTAGGTCTTAATTTATTATTTTAAACTTTTCTATATAGACAATTCTAAAATTAAAGTACAAGTGTGCGGATTTAATCTCACAGATGACTGAGAGATGGTGAGAGGTAACAGTCGTAACATTAACATTGCTTTCTGCTGCTAGCAACTCTAAAAAAAACTAATCTCATATCATCATCAGCCTGAAAAGTAAGCTTATATAGAAGAGCAGACGGGCCTTCAAACGCTGCTGCTGTGCATGAATACTGAATAAAATATGGACGGACAGAATGAGAATGAGAGTGAATAGAAATGCAAAGTAATCATATCGTAATAATAGCATAACGCTAAATCAGAGAAACCACACAGCCACTCTGAAGCTTCGTATGCATTACTTACTACCTACTCAAACTTTACACGACATGCTGCATCTTATGCAAATACTGGAAGAAAAATATTTTTTTTTGGAAAGCTCCTGCTGGACTGGACTACTCTCTCGCTCTCGCTGCTGTACTTGTTGAGTTAAAGTAAAAACGCAGACAGGGAGGCAAGGCAAGAGATACTACGAGACGAAAGCACGATGTTTTACGCAAGGTGTAATGTAAAATGCAATCAAAAGTTATGCTTGTTTTCATTGTGGTCGTAAAGCAAGCTATTAATATTGTTGTAGCAATCGTGGTGTTTTTGCATTTAGGTATTTATTACTTTAAAGTAAATTATGTATTGTACAATATTATGTAGGTTCTTGGTATGAATTTTTTATTTTGTCAGGAAACTAATTGGATGCACATGAAGTCACGTCACAAAGTTATGAAAGTGTCATTCATTTTTTAACTGAAAAGTTCAAACTTTTTCTTGAAACTCATCGTTTTCCTCCAGAGAGAAAATTACATAGGTATACCGGAATTGCATATGTGAATACTTCAGGAATTCTGCAGCACTTGTTCTTACAAAATAGGTAGATAAACAAGTCAGCACACTGAGCACACATCATACATTAAAATCTCTTTCAATCCTCAGGCAGTTCTCAATTTCCGCAAAAAAAACTAAATGCAGTATTAAAACTGTAGTTTAAAAAATTCTGTTTTAATAAATAATTTTGCATAATAATTCAACAAATATGCGTTTATTCGTTAGTCATTTTTAGATTTAAGCATGATGAAAATTACATAATTTGTTATTTGTCAGATTACATGCTCATTTCAATTCTTTCAACAATAACAATAATTGTATTATTTATTCTGACCTGATACCTAAGTATTTGAGTGAAACGGACATTTGTAATGTATATTATACTCGAGAGAGAAAATAAATATCACTAGCACCATCAACACGTGAGTTTTTAGTATAACACTGTACACATATCAATGCATCTAACATTGCTACATTACAATTTACATGGTCCAGTATTCAGATTATTTGTTTTATAAAATAACACTTCTATTTTAGAAAACAACTATCATACCTATATATCTATACGAATAAATAAATATTATTTATGCATTATTATACTGACTAAATATTACATGTTTATTATGGTATTATTTTTAGATGACGTGTGGAGTTTTGAAAGGTATTCTTTCAATATATTTGATGACAATGATCAGATCGTCAATTAAAGATTGTGTGTGATGAGATGATGCTGATATAATATGATATTTACATACTGACCTTTTGTATACGATCTGTAGATGTTTTTTGAGCTCAAAGTCATAGAATCATATAATATCTCATTACTCATTGTCTATAATGGTCTTTTTTAATCATGGCACTTACGACAATATGTATTTATTTTACGAAGACTACATTTTACAGCTACTGCAAGTTGCAACATTGCCAAGAGTTTACTGCAAAAAAGTAGAAGCTGTTGTAACTTGTTAACCATCCCCTAATTGACTTCTTTTTTTCAAATTTTCTATTCGCTTAAACACGAGAAACTTGGAATGCTTCAAGGTTTTCTGTCTTCTTTGTTAACAATAAGTTTACATGTGATTAACTGAATATGTATTCCGTTTGCTTACAATAACCGTTTCTAGCAAAATTGAATAAAATCATCACACTTTATCGCTTTTACTATATAGTCCACAACATTGTAACTTAACACAAGTATCGAATTGTGCCAAAACACATCAAAAATACTGAGCAAGCAAGATAATAATAATTGCTATTCTACTGGACGTACGTACGTATTACCAAATAATTAAAAATTCGTGATATAGGTATTTAAGACTTTCTGAAGTCACGATAAATAGATTATTATTATTATTGAGGTACGCACATGACTTGTGTAGTTTATTTATTTTTAACAAGATACGCTAATGTTGACTCCTTCGGTTTCTTTGCACCAGTCTTTGTTCTAAAGGTTCCGAGAATATCCAAGTGTCTCCAGCAGGGATGAAAAACCGAGGCTTCCATGTTTCGCTTCTAGCACTTCTTTCACGAGCTTCTTGTCTTTGACGTTCTTCTAAAAATGATTTGGATTCCGTTGCTTTATCAATATCTCTATACCTGTGGGGTAAAAAGCAAAACGTTGGATCAGCACCAAATAAACGCTATAAAAATTCTAAAGAAAAATATGTGCAAGAAAGTTTTACTTTAAGCCTCTAGTGACATCCTTCCAAAGTCTACGAGACTCAAACAGTTCTTGATGTACAATAGGTCTAGTGCGTTTTCGGACAATTTTCTCTTGTCTCACATCAACAAATTTTTCTTGTCGACCATCTGCCCATTTGGCTATCATTGCCCCATTCCACTCTCCATCGACTGTAAGAAAAGGTTTCTTTTTGTCCTCCGGGCTAAAAACTTGTGCTGTGATCTGCAAAAAATTAATATTGATCATAAAGTGCCAAGTACAATTACCTTTCATAGTCTTTATTATAGTCACTATATGACTGTGCTTGCATGCAGAATGCTTGCACCTACCTTATTCTTTTCACCGTTAAAAAATGGTTTTGTTAAAAATTCCACTCGTGCACTATAGCCAGTTTGGGCAGACGATATAGTTACTTGCCCTCCCAGCTCCACCCATGGAACGGATAAAATTGATCGTGCATAACCATTCGGAAAACCTAGTACATAATCTTCTCTGGTGGGGTGATGAATAGAAAGAGTTGCATGACCAATATTGTTAACACCTGCGTAAACAAAATGTACATGTTTAACAGACCAAATAGTTGCAGTTGCAGTATCAAATACTCAAAAACGTAATTAATTTTGACCTATGGAAAGTCCCAAAAACTTTGATTTCGTCCATATGTGAGCATTTAGTGATATTTTTTTGGAAACATGCTCCGCATAAAAGGCAGATATTGGAGGATGATGTGAAACTTGTTCCCCTAAAAACACTAGTGAATTTTTATCACCAACCCAAGGGAAAAGTGTTCCATCCTCATTAACTATATTTAAGGCTCCATTAGGTGCAACGATTCTCTGGGAATTATTGGCAGGGTGAGATTCATCTGGTGCATCAGGAGCGCTCTTAGCAGAAAGACAATCCCTCATATTCCAATGGCACTGAAAAAACTCCCCTAAGATTGGATTGTAGGGCTTCTTTGCGACCTCGGACGGCCGCCCTGCATGAAAGGCCCCGAGGTACCACCTGCAATTATTATAAAGGGAATTTGCAAAAACCAATAGGATTTAGTAGATTGTAAGTCTGAAAAACTTGAACGAAAAAAAACCTTAGCACAGCAACGATACGATCTCTTGGGCTGGGCTCGTCAGCAATTGACACAAACATGTCCGGATGAGCAAAAAAGTCTGCATACATCTCCAACAATGAGCGCCTTTCAAGGATGAAAGTAGGTAGAACCACTTTGGTCAAATCCATACCAATCTTAACTTGCGACAAGAGATGCGACAACACAGATCCGTGACTTTCCACAGACCCCAAGTCATCTTCTGGAGCCTCTTCATCATATAAAGAATCCCAATCAAAATCTGGAGTAACACTTCCTGCTTCAAGCGGCGGCAGGGCAGCTGCTACATCCGTCATATTCACTCGATTTTTTGAATCTTTTAAATCTTTTAAATCGGGAGAAACAGCAACAGGTTCTGTTTTCCTGTACGAATAAGACAGGACTCATGTTAATAATTTAAATGAAAGAAATTTCTTTGGAATTTTGCTTCTAACATTTATGAATGATTGTTCAGAATAAATCGAAAAAAGAAAAATTCCAAGTATTATAGGTACTAATATTTAAAAAAAAAATAAATTCACACAAAAAGCATAACAAAGAATGAAAGGTAAACGGAAAACGACACACATGAAGCAAAAACGCTTTAACCATTGCATTGTGGCGAAGTCAGCTATCATCTTATATTTTAGCTGCACGTACGTACCTCCTGCTGCAACAACAGCAGCACAGCGTCATCGCAAACTTAAAAGAAGAATATCCATTTCATTTGAAATGAATAAAGCCCAATCGTTTTATCAGTCAGTGACGAGGTGGTATAATATCATTATTCAACACGAAGTGTACATAGTAGTTACATACATACTACTTTATATAGCCTACTCAAGCGAAGCAGGGCTAATTAATGAGTTGCGTTGGTAAATGGATTGATTGGCTAAATATAAGCTACATTTTCATAAAATATGAGGCAAAACTCGCTACTAGTGACTGCTTTTACACTTAGAAAATACAGTTAGAGGCATAATATTCTATCCTACTCAACACAGATCAACAGACCGGATTAACGAATGATACACATACTTTAACAGATGCGAAACCAAAAGCCATTCAACTAGTTTAGTCGCATTAGTCTATCCTCGTTAGTACACGTGTGCAACAGCTATCATCAGTATTATACCTGTCTCCCTAGCCTCCCATTACAATAATCATTTTTACCGCAATGCTAGATTATATATTTTTAGGTTATACATGCAACTGTAAATATTACTAGGTATATCTTTTGTAAACAACTTACTCTGCTTCTTCACTCGTAAAATCTTCACTTGCGTCATAAAAATCTTGTTCATCGTCTGAACTGGAGTATGATATGAAAACAGGGTTTTTCTCATTTGGAGACATAGGTGATTGGCCAACAACTGCAACAGCAGGGATCGGTTTAGCGCTACGATCACTACTAGTCGCTGGGGGGCTTTTACTTTCTCCTGAACTCACAGATTCCCGACATTCTGATCCAAATGCAATTCCAGTTTGCACTTCTGGATCAGAGTAGTGTAAAATTATTGGAGCAGTTAGACCAGCTACTGGAAAAGCTGTATTCTGTAATCACACAAACCAAAATCATTTAAATTTTTATATAAAACTTTCATGAACTTTTTATATTTAACTTTTAGTAAACTTTTCCGATACTCTTTGCTGAACTTTTTTCTGTATGTTTTGCGCATACCTTTGCAATTTGTAGCAATACTATACTGTGCTTTACTGCTTCCAAATATTCATTAGCCTTGTTGACTAGAGGACCCATCTCTGGCTTTGATTCTAGGGCCCCTACTTGTTGAATAAGAAGCTGTAGATATGCATCTGCTTGAGCTAAGCACTGTTCGAATCTACGGAGGGGCTCATCAGTTGTCCCTGCCATTGTAGCAAAATGCAATGGTAGATAGGAACCTGGGCGTAATCTTGCGTGCTTTAAAATGGTTTCCTCAAGTGCTCTCACCTACAGACAGCCAAACCAATAGTTGACAACAGCAAATGAACAAAATATTATTTGATTTAACAAAAGTTCTTTTTTACTATACCCAAATCTCTCGTTCCTCGGCATCTTTTGCTTGGAGATGAAATACCTTTGCATCCACTGTTATCGTAAAATTAGCATCCTCTTCATCGTCTATTCCCAGTACTGCTCCTTGTAGCCGTATGCAGCCACGTCTCACCCCACGACGCATCTTCTCTTTTGACTATCATTGAAAGATATTCAATGCACATTTCAAACAAATTAAGCATTTTTTATTTGCATTGTGTATTTACGCTAAGTCATCCAGCTCAAAAAAGTTTTGTTAAATAAGCGGATTTGCTACAGTAAAGCCACTTATCATTTTGGCTTTTAGTTAATTAGAACAAGAACAAAAAAAACATTCGCACTCTACTCAAATCTTTTATCAGCCAGAACTATAGCACCACCACCAAAGTTTATTGTTATTAACTGTACGTGGTACAGCATTTTTACTTTTTTAAACCAAGAATATAAAACTTATCGTAACATTCACAATACAAAACTCTGCTGTGTCACATAAAATCTAAAATATTCATTTTGCTTTCTTATCGTACTTACTGTATAGTACGATAGCAAACCGGTGTTTTCATCAAGGACAAACCAGCGAAATTGCCATCCTTTCATTACATTAGTCCATTTACTCAGCGGACCCTCCATCAGAGCTACACTTCCTTAGAATGTCATTGCAAAAATACAATAAAAATTCAGACGGTTGTGCTTGTTTAGACCCATCTCGAAGTTCACACATTTATAGTATAGAAAAGTGTGTGGAAGGAACTTACCTGCACTTGAGTTTTGAATAGTTGGCACAGTAGAGACGAGAGCCCCCAGACTACTAGCGCTGTTGGGAATTCCTATGGTCGATGCCATATTGTAACCCTTTTACCAAAACGTTATAAAGCTACTCAAATATGAAGCCGAAATCCGAACTGAAAATAACATACAATAAAGTTCCCTACAACCACGGTTTATCAAAACAAAATGAAAGTACTTTCCATACACAGCATGTAAATAGATACACTTCCCTCAGTTTAGTTAGACATCTATACTAGATGAGCTATATTCTAGCTTAAATGAATATCTTTCTTTTCATACAACCCATTTTGACACATGTTTTAACTAATTGCTACACTACTACTTCTACTACTATATGTCAGCTATATAATATGAAGTGTCAATAAGTTGTGTATAGGTCGGTAGTAGTAGTGTATTTGGTGCGCGTGAACGCACTTTTCTTCTTCTTAATTTCCTTCCGGCTTTGTTTGCTTATGCAAAAATACTTAGATACTAACAAGAACAAGCTTAGCTAATTATCAGATTAAGAAGGAATTGATCCAAAATTATACGAAACCATCTTCTGGGCTGACTGAACTATGTAATTTATGTTGCATCCTTTGTTCGTTTGCAAGATAAAAATGTTATTACTACTACTAGACTAATTATTGAGGATGGACCATGATGTACACATGTATGATCATATTGTTGATAAGCTCATTCTTAAATATCATAAGATATTAATAAAATCAACGCCTGAAAACGGAAACGTAGGAAAAAGCACAAGCTTGCGTTAGGTATGGTATTCGAATCAGCCAAGCCAATATATTATTATGTATAATATATGGTCCAGTCATTGTGTGTACTGGATGGTAAATATTTCTATTTGCAAGTGCTAAGCACAGTCGTTTAGAAAAGTTGAAAACATTTTCTAATCATGCTTTACGCAGTCCATACTATTTAAACTAACAAACCGTGAATTACATTGAATTAAACAATGCATGCTCAATGCTGATGACCTGTCGTGGAAAATAGCAATAATGGAGGAACATGCAGATCAATAGCGATAAAATTCTTTTTAGTCCTTTTCATATGACTAATTACGTTTAACAACACCCATCACCAGTGACATGTAACATTTAAATTTTTTTAAAGAAAGAAAATAACTATTCACAAAGTGCTGCTAAATAAAAGTGAATTACACGCATTCAAAAACCAAACCGCGCAGTGAAAATCACATTTATAGTCACTACTAAAATTATATATCTTATTACACGTAAAAACTGCAAAATGCTGACAGTGTGAACAATGTATTAACACGGTGTAAAAAATAATAAAATTATTATTAAGTGTAAAAGAGAGAAGTCTGTCACTTTTATATTATTCTACTATATTTACTTACAACAACTTATCATCATGCTACTATAAAACTGACCGTAAAAGTGTTTAGAGGTGTAGACGAAATCGGATAAAAACGGTAATAATAATAATAAATGTAGCAGAAGTAAGTTTATCAAAAATAAGTTTTGCCACGCAAAATAATATTTTTTACTGATGCATAAAACAAATTTAGTAAACTTACCTGTGCTGTTTCGATCCCCAATGAGTTCTCAATTTACTGAACATTGAGCCGAAATAAATTATTCCCACGGACAATATATTATATATAAGATTTTGTATACAAATAATAATACTAGTTAACTTGTAGTAGCAACAAATAGATGGATTGTAGTTGTGCGTAGAGAATTAACCATCATTATCACTATACAACGTGCGGAGCAACATTACTTTACATGTTAACATGTAGTAGTGAAATTAATATAATCATCAACATGATATGTATCACAAAAACAAATTTAACTGACTCATCAATCAGCCAAAGAGGCAAACTGTACACGTTTATCCTTCTCTCTGCCTGGCCTGGCCAAGCAAAACGGAGATGTTAATAATAATTTCTTTTTTTTTGCCTTAATGATATTAATTTGGAAGGATTAAATGTTCGACTAGGCCAAGCAAACTTGTGTGCGTCACGTCAACTCGTCAGCGCATTCTCATCATCTTTGTCATAATGATCACGATTGATTCCGTTAACTTTTGCAGACTGTGTACAGCAGCAGTAGTGCATCATAGCACCAACAACAACACCACAACAAACAAACGTAAACTTTCACAAGTAAATTTTTTAACACGTTTCAACACCTCAGCAGTTGAAAATCCGAATGGAGAAAGTTTCTAAAGATGATGAAAGAAAGCATCAGGAGGTAGACAAGAAGACACGTAAAATATAATATATCCACACGGTCCACACTCCACACACTTTTACAACTTTGAGTTTTTTTTCACATAGGTCCCACTGCTCCGATATAAAAAAAATACGCGGACGGAAGCTGCACCCAGCAATGCTATTTTATATTTATTTTATTTTATACGCCAACTTTAATAACAGCAGCACTGCATTGCTAAAAGGTACCACTACTAGTACTAAAGTACTAATACTGCTGGCTGGCATTCTCTGCTGGCACCCGACCGACCCATCATCATCTTCATCATCACTATCATCACACACACTGCGGAAAATAAGTGGTCTCATAAAAAATATACAATTTTTTTTATACGAGCACATAATATATAGCCATAACGCACGTAACCATTAATGCTATTATGTTTAAAAAATAAAGTGATTAGATTATTATTATTTATTATTAGACTTGACTGATGTATTGTATTCTACTAATAATACTTGCAACAAAATGCAATGCTCTCTCCAGTGTGAGTGGAGAAAACTTTTTGAGAAACTATTTAGTCACACTTGCAATTATAATGTAGACATGTAAAAATGTTATGTTATTCTCGCAGCTGTCTGTCTCGTTGTAGAATTTTCCTTGTAATCCTTATAATAGCCCTGTTCTGCGGTAGTGGTAGTTGTAGTAAGTAGTACTATATAGACAGAGCGTCATATTTATATTCTGCCAGATCAACCAAATAAATGAATCAGCGAACAGAAATGGGATGATCGTACATCCGTTCTCGTACTCTGTACCACAGTACGCGTACACTGTTCATGCTGCACCAAAGCGTTTTATAATAGGGTCCGAGTGAGTGCCACTGCCTCTGATGTGTGCTGGTGGTAAGGAAGTGGGTAGACCAGCTAGCTCTAGGAAAGAAATCTTTTGAGATTTTTTTGTCTCAATAGATTTTACCAAAAAATGCGCAAGCAAATCTCTGCAAGACAGTGAATGCTGAATGCATACATGTAGCAAAATTTGGGAAAACGACAGGAGGGCACAATAATACTGGTATTGCATGTAGTTGTATTAAATGAATAATATGTATACTTATATGTAGATACTGTATTGATGACGACGTTGTTTCTACGCTTATGGAAATGAATCTCGTGCTGTTGTGGAATAGCTATGAAATATTGCGCTAAAGCTGCATGAAACAGCGGGACCTTGCAGATGATGTCCGAATTCGGAAATATAAAACAATGAGATAAACGAAAACTTCATATGAGGCTTATTTTTATATTACCTGGCCATTATATCAATAGTCTGTCCATCCGTCAATTGTCAATAATTTAGCTTGGTCTTCCCTTCCAATAATTTATCATTATTGCCAGCTACGGCTACGTGGCTATATAGCCATATTTCTCAACTGTTTATGCCATATTTCACACATGTTGTGTTGTATGTATATGAGGAGGGAAAGGAAAACACAAAAAAAACTTTACGTCAAGACGATAGACTTTTCCTTTTCCTGCATCGGACCCACCACCGGTTTAGAGAAAGAAAGTCAACATAGGTATTATTATGGAATGACAAGACAAAGCGTAAGTGAAAAGTATGCAAACACGGGCATCGTGAGATTTCAATTGAAATGCGGTAAACTCTGATGGTTTGCCAACTCAACTTGTAAAGGTATTTTGCATTGCGATTTTATATTATTTGGTTGTCGGTCCCGTTTTGCTTGCTTTCTTCTTGACGATGACATCAAAGATTGGTACAGCAAGATGTATACACAGTTGCAACGAGAATAAATTATAATTAACACAGTCAATCGTTTAGGAAATCAGTTGCAGTGTTTTTATTTACACATTAGAAAAGGGAAAAAGGGCATATGTCACACTTATAAACAGGCAAGCAGGGCTAGGGGTTAGCCCTTTTACACTTCTTCTCAGCTGTTAACCAGCTGTTTTTAATGAAAGTAGTCGAAAGGTTCACTTCACACAACAACACTGCACAGTAGCTGAAGGAGCGACAATCAGTTTTTATAAGTAAAACTTCTTGATGGGTTGTGTTGCATTGTAAATTATTTTCTTTCCATAACGTCATCATTAGCAGAAAGCTTTCAGTGTTTTAATTGGAAAGAACAATGCTCCGGTCTAGGAATTCATTTTTGAGTGATCATGATGGGAAAGCTAGTTTTGAGCCGAAGGAGTTTCTGACGGAAGGATTTTCCGTGGATGAGTTTATCCAGAACAAGCGGACACGTGTGCCATTGGACATACTTCGGGATGATCTAGGCAGTCATTTGAAATTTCTCAGATCATCGCTTATTGAACTGATAAATCAAGACTATGGTCAATTTGTGAACTTGTCTTCCAACTTGGTGGGTCTCGATGGGAGAATACAAAATATAGCTGGTCCCTTGCACAGAGCCAAAAATGATTTAAATGTAACCAAAATGGAGCGTACTATTTTGTTTTTCTTTTTATTGCCTTGTTTAGTGTTTCATTCTGTATTTTGTATTGGTTCTAAACAGGTATTTGTTACAGCTTTGGATTCAAATATTATGTTAATGAAGGAAGAGTTGGAATTAAAAAAACAAATTCGACAAAGTAAAAGACAGCTGCAATATCATAAAATGGCCCTTCTAGCAATAGATTCAACTGAAAAGCACATGAGAAAAGTTCCTTTGGATGTATCTTCAGAAACAGAGTTCAGTGCTTTGTCTTTAACGTGTGAAGAGTTGGCCAATGCTCAGTTTCTTCTGCAAAACTGCCAAGAGTCACCCATGTCGGGTGAAGCAATGAAAGTAAGACATCATTTACTAAACAAGTAGCCTCTCTCTAAAACGTTTTATAGTTTCAATATTCAATGGGTATAGTATACAATATACAATACCAATTTTCTATGCAATAATATTTACTGCGATATAAAAAATTGGGGGCAATTTTATTTTTTATTTTTAGAGATTAAGTGTTCTTATGGATGAAGCGTTGACAAGGATGAATTCCTTATTTATTCGACACTCGGCAGTACCGACAAGTAAAAGTAGAAGTACGCTCTGTGATTCTCTTGTGACAAATCTGATGCATTTGTATATTGAGTTACAAAAGGTTTCGGAGGCAGAAAATATTTTTACAACTAATGTACTAAAGCCCGTTTGTGATGAGGTTTTATCTAAAAAAGGAAATATCTCATCTTTGCTGGATGAAGTGGAGTACTTCATTGTCAGTTCTCCAACTGTCATAGCTGCAAAGCAACTAGAAGATTTTTCGTGGATGTCTAGTTACGACTTTCTGTCCAACTGTGTCCTTCCTCATGTAATCAGTGTACTAAAAAAGCATTTCCCACATATATGGTCACCATCAAACCCTGACACTTTCCATTTGAATTGGATCCGCTGCGATAAGTTTATACAATTTTTAGAAGGACAGATGCCATCTTTGAATCATTTAGAAAAATTTCGAGATAGCGAAACGCTTAAAGATTTTATTTCAAAGTGGCAATTCCCTGTGTATTTTCAGCTCAGGTATGGAAAAGTCGTTCAAAATCTCAATAATAGCAGTTCAATTTTTTAGTGCATTCTAATTACTAGTTTTCAATCACAATGCAGATTTCATTCATTGGCTGTTGAGTTGGAATCGGCTTTAGAAGACGTTACGGCACCCTGCGCTAATGCAGATTATAAACTGGATTCAACTCGAGTACTGATTAAGGTTCTAACACAGGTAAAAACAAATAAAATTTAAGTGCTTAATGCCTAAATTTTATGACTAGTTCTTACTGTTTTGTCATATTATTAAATGATTTTCAGTGTTGGGACTCTGATAAAATTTACATAAGCCACATTGCAGGACGGTTTTTAAAAGCCAGTGCCTTAGTCATCTCAAGATATATCAAAGCTATCGAGGTCGAAATGTCGTCCAAAGAAGATGCTGCAATAACTGTGCTATTGAATATTTACTGTGATCTCAAGCTAGCTGAGCTAACTGTACAGCAAATTATTGCTGAAAAACTACAAACTCAGCTCAGTCAATCTTCGTCGGACACAGAGACTGCTCATAATTTATCAATTACAAAGTTACCAACCGCAGCATCAGATTTCTTCCAAGACTTTCAGTGGCAGCATTCCCGAGACTATGTTGAAAACCGTGTGATTCAATTAACTGTTAGCCAAAGTTCATCAAGCATCAGCCTAGTAACAGAAGTTCCTAGATTGTATAGACGAACCAACCGTGATTTACCGACCAAGCATGGGGAATATGTTGAAAGCATCTTGCAGCCAATTAGCACGCTAAAGTCTGTAATTACTAGCTCCCACCAGGGAGAACTTTGGGAAGGAATAGGATATAAAATTGCTAGTGAAGTATCAAAAAGGTAAAACTAGTACCAATTAGCTTAGTACTTGATGCAAAATACAGCTACATGAAACTTTATTTAAAAATATGAAACTTTAATTGATTTTTTTATTTGGAGTAGATACAAGTCGCAGGTTGATGAAGTTTTAATATCAGTATTACGAATGGAGGAGAGTTTGAAGAGGCTAAAGAAAGTCAAGGGTCAAAGCGCTGGAGGGCCAGATAACAGTAAAGTTCTGTCTGATGATGATAAAATTAGAAGACAGATCCAAATTGACATTAACTACTTCACTGCCCAGGTGAATTTTTTTGTAGACGTGTAAAACTTTTTTAATATAAACTTTGAAATCAATCCTAATTTATTATTTTGCTCTTTTACAGATTAAGGCCTTGTGTCACACGGTAGACATTACACCCTTGATTAGCATATTTGACAAAGCCAACGGTACTTCATAGCGATTACTTAATTTAACCAAAAAATTAATAAATAATAATTTTGCCAGAAAAATTGTTTGCTTTATTTTCGTCCTCTTCATTAAATACTTTATGTGATTATAATTAAATCATATTTTAAATTTTATCTATAAAATCCATTATGTCAAAAAGTAAACTTTTTGTCAGAGTTTACAAATTCTGTAATCCATTAATTACAATACATATTTATTTTCAATCCGAATTTAATAGATAGCGAATACACATAGTGTGCATTGAGGCATATTATGCATTTTAAAAACACAGTTTCTAATCAGAATCGTCCCCTGAAGATGATGAGGAACCTGATGAACCTGAACCAGATCCAGAGTCAGAGCCTGAACGAGATCTCGAACGTGACCTGGACTTTGACCTAGACTTTGATCTCGATTTAGATCTGGATTTTGACCTAGATTTTGATCTGCTTCTCGATCTCGACTTTGATCTTGATCTGGACCTAGATCTTCCTGATCTTGACCCTCTGTCACTGCCTTTAGGGCTACCCTTTTCAGACCCAGACGACACATGTTCTTTATCACTTTCATCACTAACTATTCTTTTACTCGCTTTTGGCTCTGGTTTTCTCCCTTCTGTACCCAAATTAAAATATATTTAGAAAGTTAAATATTGTCCTAATTAACTTTTGAAATTATTTCAAATCCAAAACCTACCCGTGTCAGACTTTTCAGAGTCAGAGCCTGCTGAACTGACATCAGAATCCTTGACGCTTTTCTCTCCTACTATCGATTTTAATTCATCATCTGCTTCTTTATCAGCTTCTGCATCTGACTTCTCGTTATCAGACTTTTCTGATTTTGCTTCTTCAACCTCTTCTTCTTCTTCCTCTTCCTCCTGTAGTGGCTCCAGTTCCTTCTCCCGTTTTCTTTGGAACTTGTAGTCTGATGATGTTAGTGGAGTATGTTTCACACATAGTTTTGTATTTAGCTGTTGGTGCGGTCCTCTTGTGCGACGCTTACTCAAACGAACTCTGGAAAAAGTAGGAAATAATTAATAGAACAATGCACATAAAAATCCCCAAATGTACATAAATACATATAATTGCGAAGTGGAAATGTTTTCTAAAAATAGAAAATTTTAAAATACAAGGTAAATAAATGCATCAAATAATGAAAAATTCATCAAGAAAATGCGCGTTTGCATTTTAAAATGTTTGTGACCGGTAAAGTCAACTAAAGTTGAATTAGCTCAGATATCTGTTTCACAAATTTCACATTAGTTCTAGTGACATGCCTTTCAAAATTCTCGATAAAATGAAGAAAAAGCATACGTGAGTAATACGCTCAATTCAAAGCGTGGAAAGCATGGGCTCTCAACATGCAAGAAGAACAGATTGCTCACAAAGCGTTTCTAACATTTTACGATACTTCAAAAAAGGCATGAACTTGTAAACTTAGAATTCGCCTTCTTTCTATCATTGCTGTATCTTGGGTAGTTTTTGTGCGTGAAAAATTTAAATTCATAAATCCAAAAAACAGCAAGTACCTGATCATTGCCTGAGACATTTCTTCTAATTGTGCAGGCACAGAACGGCCAACTGGAGCAGGGTCTGAATCAAAAATTACCTGCAACATTAAGAAAATGCAATGATCTTTTACTGCAAAAAGCATGCATTGAACACTTCTTTAGTATTCTGCTAAAATATTTGCATATAGACATACCTGAGCGCAAGGGTATTTCCAAAGATTAAAATCGGGGAACACAGGTAGAACTTCAACTGGATGAACGCCAGGTTTGGCAAAGTGACCATCAATTGGCTTCATAGCATCCTCAAAAGTCTTTTTGATATTTCCAATCTGTGATTAAAAAATGTATAAAATTATACTCAAGTAAAGTTTATACAAGATAGCATTTAAAGAGATTTCATTTTAAAAATACCTGAGATTCCCTGTCCATATAATGCATCTCTTCTTTAAGACTTTTCTTAATTGAGTACCCAACCTTTGCCTCCACTTTCTCAATAGTTTGCGGTTGAAAACGCGTTTGCTCTGTTGAAATATACTCGGTTCTACGCAGCCATGATACACTTTTAGCATGATGACGACTTCTCTTTTGATTCTTTTGCATCAAATTATCATCTTCAAGGAGTCTTTCATCCTTTGTATCTAAATGCTGAGAAGCGTTTGCTGGAGCACTGTACGCATTAGGAATTACTAACTCAACATCGACTCCTAAATCTGGTTCGGTTAACACTTCGTAAACATAATTTCTCTCCAGCGAAGTTGTTGAATATGTGACGAAACGATTGCTACCAAACGGATACGCAATAAATTTGGGATCAAATGGGAGATCAGGAAGCGTATTGCTGTACTTGACTCTTGTCACTAACTCCGATCTGAATAGAAAAGATTACCAATATTTTAAATTTATATCCTTGACCAGTCTAAACATTTTACCCTAACTATCAACTATTGACTATTACTGATCAACATAAAATGACATCATTCATTATTACCTTCGTTCTGATGATGAACCGGTAATGGGCCTAGTTGGTCTTTTCTCCCCTTGATTTTGAACCGTTGGAATTGGAATGGGTGCCATCTTAACTTTGTTGTTTAGTATAATTTTTGTCTATACATTCAAGTTTTGTCTAACTGTCAGTTTTAAACTTGTAAAAACATTACTTTAAAATTGAAAGGTCAAATGTCCGTGACCCATGCATGCTATTTCCACGATCCACAAACCCATCACCAACCAACTGAAAGCACAATCTCACAAACTAACAAATTTTAACGTATCCACTAAGCTGCAATAATTAACCTACCTAACTTTTTAATTTTCTGTGTATTTAAAATAATCACACAACATTTTTGAACACAGACTTACCACAACAAAAACTGTTTGTATTTTGTAAACACTTTATTCACAGCCGCTTTTGTATATCTACATAATAATAGCTGGGATGTAAACGGAACTTGTACCATGCAACTGTTTCATTGATCATGGGGCGAAGAGAGAATACGCTTTTTTGTGGAGAACACAGAGAATATGCTAGTAACATACAATAGGAGAACAAGCTCTCGCGTTATACGTTCTCGTCTAAAAACAAGAGTCATCCATCAATCCATCATGAATTTATAAAGAGCCGTCATCATAAATTCGTTTTTGTTAACTAACTAATAAAACGAAACCGCTGCATGCGTTTATTGAAATAACAGCACTGGAGGAAACTGATAACATATTTGCGCTTCAAATATAAAACATAAATTATTGTATAATGTTTTTCATATTTTAGATATTTGTTTCAGAAAGCGTAAAATTAATGAGTTTTGTGTGATGAGAATGAGAAAATAACCTTTGTTTGACGGTTTAAGATTGTCCAGACAAAATGGAAATGTTACACTTACAACCAAGTTTATTCAAAGAGTCGTTGAACGTACAGTTTAGTTGTATCGTTGTACAATTTTTTAAAGAAAAAACTTTGCATACATATAGATATAATACTGTCACCAGTCACCGCCTTGTTTATTTTTCTTTTTCTTGTCTTTTGCCCCTAAGTTACCAGTGGTATGTGCTGTTTTAATCGCTGGCGACTTGTCCTTAGTCTTATCTACTTGAGCTTGAGAAGTATGATTGGATTCCTTGCTGGGTTTTGTTCCAGTTGTACCTTTGCCGGTTCTTTCTTCTGCAAACTGATGATAATGAATAATTAAGGAGCATGTAGGAAAGGTTAAAGTTTGCGTTCTTCGTTATAATAATATGCTGACTAACAAGTCAATAAAACTATTCAGTTACTTTAATAAGCTGCTTATAAACTTCGGGGTATCCCTTAATGGCGTCTTCAAAGTCTTCACGCTCCAAACGATACATATCACAATAGGCCGTGGCCACAACTGAGGCGTTTCTCCGTTCGTTTGTGATCAGGGCTAATTCCCCAAAAAAATCGCCATCTCTTAAACGTGCTACCGTTTTGCCATTTGGAGCCACAATAGATACTGTACCATGCTCAATAAAATACATACAGTCACCAAATGTATTGGCACCAATGATAACATCATGAGGAAGATAAACCTGAGGCGAACGCATTGCTAGTTAATTTTACAACATATCTAGCAATGATAGATGCATATAATTTCATTTTAACTAAATAGTAAAAGTAAAAAATGTAATCTAACTTCAAATTGTAGACGACCCACAATATTCTGCACAATTGTAACTGGAAGCCCATTGAATAGGGGAACTGCTTCTACTAATCGTCGGCAGTTAAACATTTGAATCTCTTGACGGAGAACATCGGAAATGCTAAAAAGTATGCTGTTCTCGTTAAAATAGTTTCTGTGATACCGATGCTCGTAGTAGAGGACCACCCTATTCTGAAGGTCTTTTGGAATTTGCTTAAATCTCATGTATTCCATGACCTTTTCAGCCATTTCAGCACAATAATTTGCAGTATTATTCAATAAAAAATTCCTCGCCCGTTTTTAAATTAGAACGGCAGTATTGCTGCATAAATACGAATACCTGATTTAAAACCTCAGCATATTTTTTCTGAGCCACATCAACATTTATGAGAATACTCGATAAGTTGCCAATGAAGAGGGCGAAAAAAGTAGCACCAACTATTATGCTGAAAATCGTGCATAGAATATCTTCAGACGTCTTTGGGACGTCTGTTCCGTAACCTAAACAGGCCTTTTCAATAATTTGAAAATGTAAAACACTTTTTATAAAAGTGACAGCTTTATTGTAAAACCTCTGACTGGAATGTAATAGTGAGATTTCTTTAATACCATATTTGAAAGGGCCCTTATCACCGAATTAATGTATTTTTTCCACACTGGGGCGTCCCACAATTTTGATAAAGTCACCCAGCTCTTTTCTTGACGGGAACCCTCGGGATTGAAAAGATCTGCTACTAGATAATGGAGGCAGCTATTCCAATGTAGAGTGAAAAACATGACAACATGAAGATTGATCACCCTAATATATAGGGAATTTATCAAGTAAGCCTAGAAAGAATGACAGTGATGTAACCGAATTAAGACTATTGTGCACACAAGACATAAGTAGGCCGGTCCATCAAATTATCCTGTAGAAAAACTAGTAACCCACGATAACTCGACAAAATGACTTTGATATTTCAAATTCTACTTTCTTTTCGTAATAATTATTATTACTGATATTTATACAACTCTGCTAGTTCGTGATTAAGTCATAAAACCGCAACGCAACCGTCAGCAGCAATAAACATATAAGCCAAGCACAATTTCAATATATTTTTTAGAAATAGGACATAGTAATCCAAAAAGCTCTAATTATTGGCTAGTGGCTGTTAAAATTTTGAAACAACATTTTGAAATATAGTAATTTAGTTTCAATTCAAGTTACCACTGGATTACTGGAACGTTGTACTTTGCTACTCTTTGACTTAGTGCCTACTTAGTTTATAACTTGCATAAAAGAAATTATTTATACCTGTTGAAATCTTGTAACATAGCGTATCACAAGAACAAGTCGAAAGATTTTAAGCAACTCCAAAAGATGTATGTATTTGAAAATGTATACTTGACTATTGAGTTCAATTCCAAAGCTGTCATCAAGTACGACATAAATTGCGTCATATGGAAGTGTTGAGAGCAAGTCAATTAGAAACCATGTCTCTATATAATGCCTGTACATTCAATTCGAAAAGAGAGATTTTGCTTTGGTTTGTGTTGGAAACTTTGGCGAAAGTAAACATTTCGTTGCTATTATGCAAATATCAAAAATTCAATTCAACTTACCACATTATAACGCGACTGTCAAGAATAATAGTATCATTGTGCTTGGAAATAATTCCAGTTCTGAAATTCAACAGTATATCAATAAAAAACGTAAGCCCTTGAATACCACTGACCAACACGTAGCTTGTGTTACGAGCAAGCCCTTGGTGATAAAATGTTATCAGAATCGGCTGCCCTATCAAAGTCAACATTAAAGATATCGAAATCAGTATGTCCCAACACCATCTAGAACATTGAAACGATCATCAGTAACTGCTTTAAAAACTTGCCATTCATTCGTATTTGGTATTTTTAGCTACATAAATTGAACTTTGTGTGATTTGACACCTAAACATGCTATACGGGTGTATAACCCAGGGATATGAAGCTAAATGCCTGGCTCGTTCTTGGTAAACTCCATATTCGCTTCTGAACAAAGGTCCATGTATTCGAGAATGAGTTGATACAAGAAATATGCCGCGTAGTTTACGGTACCACCCCTTGTCAATCAAGTATCCAAACGCTTCCCCTTGCGGTGGATTAAGGTCAATATTTCTTTTTGATGTTTCAAAATTTAGACCCACATTCTCAACAAATTCGTTCTCAGGATGAAGTAGTTTTACAGATACTGTTGAGTAATGTTCCTATAAGAAATAAATAATCAAAATTCAAAGTTTATATAAACAATATTTGAAAACCTTGTTAAGCTGTAAATAAAGTTCCATGAATTTTTGTGATGTATACTGTTGGAATATCTACTGTAGGGTTGGCTTCCAAATTATTAGGAGTAATATGACGAGGTGAAGTCATTGGAAATGATTATTCTGCGTTGAGCA
Source organism: Sinhomidia bicolor (assembly GCA_027743785.1). Classification (NCBI taxonomy): domain Eukaryota; kingdom Metazoa; phylum Arthropoda; class Collembola; order Entomobryomorpha; family Entomobryidae; genus Sinhomidia; species Sinhomidia bicolor. The sequence continues at coordinate 30,005 of JAHZMT010005019.1, forward strand.
GAAAATGTAAAGAACCTTGCTTTTTATTGAACATCGTATATACAATTTTTAACTGAAACCATTGATGTTCTATGACAAGAGTCGAATGCCCAGCCGATAGACAAAAGGAAAAAAATACATATCAAATCAAAACAATGTTTCCAGCAGTTACATTTTGTGAGTTTATACTTTTCTTGTTACGAGTTTTATTGCATTGCTCGAGAATCATAGTAAAAACTAGAACACTACAATCGCTTAAATCAATAGAGGTAAATAAGTAGATAGAGGAGA